>CP045910.1:3297362-3325833 GCA_013387185.1 Caligus rogercresseyi
GCCAATTTTATAATAAATGCAACATCGGTGAACTTACCATAATCAGATTTATACTGCCAGCAGCATCTTAGCATGTCACCTTTTGAAGGAAGCTTGTCCACAGGAAGAACACATGCAGAACCAAACAGTGTATGGTGTGTGAATGACCTTGTTGATTTCGCCATTTTCGTTGAATAGATCACTTTTAAGAGCAACAGAAGCTCTCAGCTCAAAAGAAAATATAACAAATAATGAACAACGTAATGTCCAGCATGCAACTGAATTAGCTCAATAACTTGGTAAGATTTGTGAATAAAAACAGTATCTCCCTAACTACGTAGTAATTTGGAAAAGCGCTTAGAAAATTTGGGGCTTTGGAGTTGACTTCGAGGGAAATCGTCACTTGATTGACCTTTACGCTGATGACGTCACCCTAACTGTGGAAGGAACTCAGCGGCCCAGGTTACAAAACGTGTGGAAATTTTAATAAATTATTTTACGAAGTTCGAAAAATCGTCTGGACTCTCTCTGAATAAAGCAAAACAGCTATTTTACCAATTGGATCCTGGGACCCTTCTCTGGGAGTAAAAATTTCCTCTTGCGAGGTTAAAAAAAGAGTCCAAATTTTGGGCATTGAGTGGTGCAAGGAAGGTGTTCATGAAGTCAACTGGACCAATTTAGCATCTCTGGCTTTTCAGAAAACTAAGACGTGGAGGAAACTTAATATTCTGAAGAGAATCGATCTTTATAATACAAAGATCGTCCCGGTCATTTTATATAAAGCGTCTTCTTGTCCTATAATCGCCGAGAGGGCAATCAAGGAGGAGGGAAAGTGGTTGAACAACTTGTTTCACCATAGTTACTTATCAGCAATCAAAAGGCCAAAAAAACTTTTAGGAGGAGGACTTTCTCAACTGTCCGTTATTTTACCTAAAATTTATATTAATGTTTTTATTGATATAACTAAGAATGGAGACACAGAATGGAGGAGGACAATTTCGTATAGCAGATTATATACCTGGCTCATGTTGGGCACCGATATGACAAATGAAATAACTTCAAGGATTTCTTTAAATTGGGGGTCAGCTCAACGAATAGTCTGGAAATATAATCCATCTTTTGAAAGCGACTCCACGGTGGATATAATTAGGAAGAACCGAGAAAGGGCCTTCTTTTTCCAAAACTTAGGGAAACCGGAGGAGTTAGAAGAATTAGCCATTTGCCATGGATTATTGACTCTCCATAATCTGGGGACCAAAGGCCTTTTAGTGATGGAAGGTTTAGATTTCCTTTATATAGATCTTCCGTAAAACATATATTACTAACTCCGTGGCACCTTAAATTGTCTAGAAAATCATATAACGATGAGGTGGATTTAATTGCAAACAAATATTTAAAGCTGCTGGACCTCCCTCTTAAGTGGAAAAAAAATATCACTGGCTCCCTCACCAATATACATGATAACAGGAAATTCACCGCCCAACTTCAGATATCGGGTGACATAATTAAATTCCTGCAACCCTGCAAAGATTGTGGCAAGATTTTTAATTCGACCCTCCATGCCTTTGTTGAATGTCAAGCAGTACAGATTCTTACTGAGTTTGTATGTCTGAACATAAAAGGGCTTGAAAAAGAGAGCTCGGCCAAATACCGGAAAGCGATTATCTTATTTGGACTTGGCAGAAAATGGACCACCCCACGAGAAAAGGCGATAAACTTCGCAATCTTGAACTCCAAGGCTCTAATTGCGAAGCAAATTACCTCTGGAGACCCTTTGCAATCATCGGATATTAGGCCAGTACTCCTATCGGCAGCGGCAAGATATGCTTCCCTGGACCTGAAGATCCCCTCCCTTTCGGTTGACTCATGGACTGTGGCCGCGAAGGAAATTAAATACTTCCCTTCCCTTGCATCAATCCACCGGAAGACATTATCTTCAATAATAAAGAATTTTAAGAATTGCAAGTAATGCCTTTTTAAAGCTCAACATTTATGTTAATATATTTTAGTACACATGTCAATTAATTTTTTGTTGTATTTTATTGATTGAATTTAGTGTTTTTAGTTCAACCCCTATGATAAAATTGTAAATTAAAATATTTACTTATATGAATTTTCATACATTATCTTAGGTTTTTTATGTATTCTGTTGTATAATAAAAATGAACTGTTTAATATAAAAATAAAATTTGGAAAAGAAAAATAATAAATTGAATAATAACGCATAAAGAAAAACAGTAGGTATCTCCCTTTTTCTCTTTAAAATTTTAATATATATTTCACCGTCGCTTGTATACTTATGTTTTGGGTATGAGTATAAATACGCAATTTTCAAATGAAAATGCTGCAGACTAAAACTTCATCAATCTGCATAAAATTTGGCACAGATGCTTATGAAGGTATACTAAACAATGCCTGAAGAGTGGAGCTTCGAGCATTTTTTGCTACGCCCTAATATATATATATATATATATATATATATTGTGTGTATGTGTGTCTTAGTCTGGACAGTATTTGCAAATATATATTATTAGTTTGTGTATTAGTAGTGGATATCCAAAAAAAATATTAGTGGACAATGGTCATAAAACTTTGGTGAGTTCCTTTTCATAAAATGAGGGATTTTCTATTGGAAGGGAGGGATTTGTGAGGAATTATGAGATATGCAATATCTCGGAGTTTGTAGAACTTTTTATATGAGAGAGGGCTCTAGAGTCCTATGCAGATAAAAAGGGGAATTGATATTGCTATCTACTTACAATAATTGTAGAAACAATTAGCTTTTATTATTACCGTTCAAATCGTTTTTGTATATATATATATATATATATATATGAATAAGAATTCTAATAATATATATATATATATGTATATATAGCCTTGTCCTTTAACTACATTTTTTCCTTATGCATTAATAGACTGTTCATCCTTGCATGGAAGCTATGTTTTTTTCCTTTTATAAACAATTCAGATCCTTTTTAGAGTAAAAAATTAGCAACCTTTTTTGGGGTGTTTTGAGGGTAAAATAAAACGGATTCTTGGGCTGGCCCAAAGCGGAATGAAGTAATTATCTAATCCCATCCCCTGAAAAACATGCTAATATCTTATCAACGGTATAACAGTTTGTAAGCCCAAAAGATGTGTCTTACGCATCTAAATGATCCACCAACCATGATTTCTTTATGTAACAAAACTTTTTTGTTTCATAAAGAGTGTATAATAAATTTCTGTTATCTGCAGGCTGGATTATTGGCATTTGTTCTTGCTTATTTGGTTCGATAGAATTGCAGCTTCCGACTGGATATAAATGCATTAGTGCGAGTATATAAGTTGGTCTATTGTATATAAGATCCTCTCATGAGATGTGACCATAAATTGACCTTTTCCTCATTTTAATTATCTATAAAAAAATCCTCTCGATTTTTATATGAGTATATGAACCACAAAGTGATTAGTTGAGCTATATTTTTTAAGCTGACATGTCACAGCACTCAAGATCGAGAAAAAAAACAACTAATCTTCATTCAGAATTTTGCAACATTCTGAGAGAAATAAATTAATAATTCAGATCCCCTATCATTCAAATACTATATTATATATATACTCGAAATGTATCCCTTCCAAAAGCATATATATTTATTTATGCAAAGAACGATGCTAATAATAAAAATGTAGCTCAAATATAATTATACATGGATGAAAAAGGATCTATAGAATTAGCATCATCATATAAATATTTAATGTGATTCAGAGAGAAAAGTTATTCAGAGAGGGCGAAAAAGAAATTTGCTTCAGTTTATTGAATATTTTGATGGAATACACTTTTATGAGTGGCTTTAGAAGAATTGAAACGCATAAAAAGGTATTCAGTCTATAAATAAAATCTCTGAGCATTGAAGTAGAACTCATGAATATAAGGATCCCTAAGACCAGAGCGAAGGAAATTTTAATTTGAATCATAAATTATTGAAAATTGAAACTAATGAAAAAATAAAATAAATTGAAGAATTGCCAAAAACTGTCTAAATACTTTAAAATTACTCTCCCCCATAAGACAACCAAAACTCAAATATGAACAATTACGATTGATGACTCGAGAAGGTACTTTGAAGAACACCAAGTCACAGGCAATGTTCCTAAGATTCTGGCTTGTCTCCAGTTACCTTCAGTTCAAGAGCCGCATATCGAGCAGGAACCTTGAACTTCATAGAAGTGGGGAATTCGCCAACTGACGGTAATTATCTTACTTTAAAAATTGATAAGCAATAAAATGCAGTTAAAAAAAGAATATTTTTTGAATAATACAAATATTCATATTCCGTCTGAAATTATGCATATATTTCTTTTTACCTCCGCCGAAGGAGGTATTGTTTTCACTGGCGTTTGTTGGTTTTGTTTATCAGCTGGATAACTCAAAAAGTACTGAACGGATTCGAATGAAACTTTGTGGAGTTGTTGGAAATGTCCAAAGAACAAGTGATTAAATTTGGCATCTCTAAGTGCTTTTTTAATATGCAAAATGAGCAAAATACTACTACTAATAATAATGAAATGGGGTCTCTATTCAGGGAGTAGGAAAGAACAAACCCTTAAAAATTCCATTGACGTAATATTATTTATTTATCAGCTTAGGACTACGTCACTGGGTACTTAAACTTCTTTGTCTTCCCGTCTTCCTCTTATATTAATATTAAATAAAATATACGCTAATATTAAGAGCATGATGGAGAAAAGAAAGGAGTTTAAACATCCAGTGACGTATTTCTGAATTGACTAATAAATAGTATGACGTCAATGGATATTTTTTAGGATGGCTCTCTCCTCACTCATTATTCACCAAACACACCTACTTATGTAGACATATATGATTGGATTGTAATTCTGTAAGTGATTCATTAGGTGGGATCGGCGGAGGTTTGCACTCTCTGAGTGTATATATGCCTCTAGTTCTTTATGTATTTACTTATTTAGTGCTTCTAACATCGATATGTTAGTTATTTAAGACAATACATAATATTTACAACTATTTGGGTGATTTAAAACTAAAGTTGACAACAAAAAGAGAGTATTACTCTAAATTACAAAATAAGATCATTTTTATGCCGTTATTTTCTTAATTTATATAAGAAATAGTATTTAAAGAATATATAGGTGTATTCCATTCCAATACTTGCCTACCTGAGGTTTATGCAATTGGTCCATTTCTTCCATGAGTCAACATTTTCCTTTTCTATCTTGGTCATTTTTTTCTAGTATATTTCTTTCTAGGCCGTACTTTCCTTATCCATTTCTTCTGGACACCACTTCTTTGCCACCTCAAACATATTCATAAATATATATATATATATTTATATATATAATAGGTGTAGTAAAAAGAAATCCATTATTTTTGCATTAAATTAAAGGTTTTTATGGCATAGTTAGAATGATCCAATTAGGTCAATATTTTTTTCGATAATTTGTTGCCATTTTGAAGGTAATTTATTAATGCCTCTCTCATAGAAACCCTCGTCCCTATTGGCAAAAAAGGGACAGACGTTTTCACAAGCTTCTCTTAAGATGAATTTTTCATCAGCAAAATCATTCGCGCTAGACAGGTATTAATCACTTGGTGCCAGGTCCGGACTATAAGGTCGATGCATAAGAACCTCCCAACCAAGCTCCAGGAGCTTGTGGAGAGTCACTAACGATGTGTGTGTGGCCTGGCGTTGTCTGATGGAACACAATTCCTCTCCTATTGACCAAAGCTGGCCGCTTCTGGGCGATTGCTTCCTTTGTTCAGTCCAGTTGTTGACAGTTCAGGTCCGAATTAAGAGTTTGGCCGTAGGGGAGCAGCTCATTGGAGATGATTCCCTGCCAATCCCACCAAACATAAAGCAAAATCTTCCTGACCGTCAATCCTGGTTTGGCCACCGTTTGCGCCGGCTCACCGGGATCCGACCACGACTGTTTTTGCTTGATGTTGTTGTAAGTGACCTACTTTTCATCACCAGTAACCATCCGCTTCAGAAATGGATCGATTTTGTTGCAATTCAGCAGTGATTCGCAGATGGAAATTCGGTCTTTAAGGGTTTTAACTCGTGTGGCACCCATACATCGAGCTTCTTTTGTATCCAGCCTTATTTAAGTCATCCAAACGGTTTTTTGTGCAATGTGTAGCTCCTGAGCATCGAAATAGTGCTTAGATGACGGTCGGACTCGACAACTTCCATTATTTTATCAATATTTTCAACAATTGGCCTTCCGGAGCGTGGTGCATCTTTGACATCAAAATTACCGATTTTGTTTTTAACGTAACTGTCTTGCGATTGTGTTTTTTTATCTCCTACTTTCTAGTGCATTCTTTTTTTATACACTGTATAGATTTTAGCTATAAATAAACATCTTAACCAAAAAATAATATCGAACGGAATCGACGAAACCAAAATTGCGCGTGATTGGCTGTTACAGTATCAAGACCATAAACACAATTCACATTTTCAGCTGCCTGGCTTGTGTTTTGCCCTTTATTGTAGAAAAACTGTAAAATATGGCGTATTTTCTCTTTGCTGATGTCCATCTTTGACGCTTGTTAAAACAATACTGAATCAAGCAATCATAAAACTTGCAGAGAAGTTTTTTTATTAGGAAATCTTATCGTTCCAATGCCATCTAGTGTAACTTGATCGCACTTATACAACACGAAATACAGACTACTAAAGCTATCTATTGGAAAAATAATGCATTTTTTTTACTACACCAATATGTATATAAATATATATATATAATGGATTTCTTTTTGCTATACCTATAAATTCTAGGAAATAAAGAAGACCCAACAAACAAATAAACGGCTTCTTATTAGTGTATATTTCCCCCCAAGGAACAAACACCCACTCCAAAATATGTCTATGCAAGGAAAAATTCCTCAACCTAAAGTTTAGTCCAAATTTAACAACCACTATTAAGAAATCGCAGAAAAACATATTGAAACAAATTTTCAATGATGTACCAAAGGATACAAAAGACGCCACCATCAAATCTCAAACTCATCCACATAAACAAATGTATTTTGTGCTCTTAAGAAATATTTTTGAGGGGTTGGCTGCTCTCGAAAAAAAATATTAATAACAACAAATCCATTGGTTAATTTGTTATTTTTCGATCCATTTTTCGATGGATACATTTGAGGTGCCAAGGAAATACATATAAGATTAAAGTAGACATTCCCAAAGAATCATGGGCATCGCCGGTTTGTATCCATTTTAAAAGAATGTAAGAAATAAAGAGATGCCTTGGACTATGTATATTATTATTAAAGGAATACTCATAACATTTAATATAATTGAAAAGTTGTTAATGACATTATCCAATTAAAGGAAGGGCCTTAATGATAGTGGGCTATATCAAAGTTTGTGGAGGAGGAATTAAAGGTCCCCCTTTCTATATTCAAAAGGCATTCCTAAGTGCACTGTAAAAAAATATTATAATAATAATTAGTTATGTATAATTATAATTAATGTTATTTTATGTCAAAATACTAGCAATAACAACCAAAAAAATATAGCACATGTAAATCAAATAATTATAATAAATAGAGGACTCAGAGAGTACAAACCTTCCGATCCCCACCAAATGAATCACTTGGTCTTTTTGTCATTTGCCAATAGATGTCGCTGTGCTGTGCTCTCCTCTTTGAGCGCACAGCACAGCGACATCTATTGGCAGAGTAGGCTAACTTGAAATATTTATTGGTATTTAGCTCATTTTGTATCCTAAAGAAGCAGTCAGAGATGCCAAAATTTAATCACTTGTTCCTTTTGGCATTTCCAACAACTCCACAAAGTTTCATCCGAATCTGTTCCGTACTTTTTGAGTTATCCTGCTGACAAACCAACCAACAAACAACCAACGCCAGTGAAAACAATACCTCCTTTGGCGGAGGTAACAATAGAGAACGCTGATAATTCCAATAAACAATTATATATGAATATTAATCTTTATAATTTCCAATATAGTGTCTTGATACACTATCATAGAAGACGATGAAATGAACGCAATTGTACAATTTGTAGCACAATATGTGGAAACAATAAATCAAAGTGAAAAATAAGCTCAGATTATATATGAACCTGACGACACTAGCTTCTTCAGCCATCAATTGATAAAAAAACCTTTCGCATAACAGTCAATAACCTCAACGGCATCATAAATTATTATTTTTTATACACAGGAAAAAAAATTGCACGTTTTCGCCTTTTTTGGGTTCTTTATGCGTGCTTCAGGGATGTTATAATAATAATATATAAAGAAGATATAATAATTAGTTGTATTAATCTCTTTAGGAACATTCCCCCCCCCCCTCCGTTTTTGAAAGCCTTTTAGAACACGTATAGATATTAATGTGGGGTTTCTTGGCTGTTGCATTCCAGAACTAATTATAAGGACTATAGGGGTTGGTGCAAAAAATATTATAGATAGTGGTGGCAAAAACCATTATTCGATATATATATATATATATTATAAATAACCTCCTCCTACTTGTCTTGATAATTTTGGAAATTGAAGATACATACAATACAGAATTACGTCATGAAGAATCTCTTCTTTTTTTCTTATATATCATAAACTGACTTGTACAAATGATTATAATCATTATATATCATAAAAATATAGATAATTATCTATATTAAAAAAGTGTATTTATATATATACAAGGTTGGCTGATAAGTCCCGAGACTAACACATAGATGGCGCCAGTGGATTTATTTTCATATGACTGTCAGCTAGTACCAACCTTCAAAACATACATGCATAAATATAACAGCTGTCTGACAACTAGTTTGTGAGATATTGCGTTTTAAGTGAAGCTACTTTTGTTATTGTGAAAAAAATGGAAAATACGAATTTCGTGTGTTAATAAAACATTATTTTTTATGGGAAAATACCGTCGAAACTAAAACTTGGCTTGAAGAATGTTATCCGGACTCTGCTCCATCGAAAGCAACCATATGTCGATGGTTTGCTGAATTCAAACGTGGTCGTGTGAGCACGAATGATGATAAACGCAGTGGACGCCCAAAAGAGGTGGTTACACCAGAAAACATAAAAATAATCCACAAAATGATTTTAAATGACCGTAAAGTGAAGTTGATCCAGATAGCTGAGACTCTGAAGATATCGAAAGAGCGCGTTGGACATATCGTGCATGAATATTTGGACATGCAAAAGCTCTGTGCAAAGTGGGTGCCGCGAGAGCTCACAATCGACCAAAAACAACAACGAATTGATGATTCTGAGCAGTGTTTGAAGCTGTTCAATCGTAATCAATCCGAATTTTTGCGTCGATATGTGACAATGGATGAAACATGGCTCCATCACTTCACTCCCAAGTCCAATCGACAGTCAGCTGAGTGGACTGCATATGATGAACCGAATCCAAAGCGAGGAAAAACGCAACAGTCAGCTGGGAAGGTTATGGCGTCTGTATTTTGGGATGCACACGGTATAATATTCATTGACTATCTTGAAAAGGGGAAAACAATCAACAGCGATTATTATATAGCCTTGTTGGAGCGTTTGAATGATGAAATTGTTGAAAAACGGCCCCATTTGAAAAAGAAAAAAGTGTTGTTTCACCAAGACAATGCACCGTGTCACAAGTCAATGAAAACAATGGCTAAATTAAATAAATTGGGCTACGAATTGCTTCCCCATCCACCGTACTCTCCAGATCTGGCCCCCAGCGACTATTTCCTGTTTGCAGACCTGAAGAGAATGCTCGCTGGCAAGAAATTTAAGGACAATGATGGAGTAATCGCCGAGACAGAAGCCTATTTTTCGGATAAAACGAAAGATTACTATAAAAGTGGAATCGAAAAATTGAAAGATCGCTATAATCGCTGTATCGCCCTCGAAGGCAACTATGTTGAATAATAAAATCGAATTTTGTCAAGAAAATGTTTTCTTCTTAGTTAGTCTAGGGACTTATCAGCGATCTGTTATATACATATATATATGGATATGCACAAATAATATATAGATATAGTATATATGTATATAAATACACACACACATATATATATATATATATATATATATATATATATGCAATAAAATGTATATATTGTTCCATTTACAGTATAAGACAACAAATAGAAATGAAAAAAGGAGGAGGCATCCCTTGAATTACTCAAAATAGAAACAAAAGATGAATGGATTGGCATTACCCACTAATGACTAGTCCATAAGTATGTATTTCAAAAAGTAATGCAAGGGAAAGAACTCCGTTTTAGGAAACGAAGGGAGTATTAATTGATTTTCTGATGCAAAAGGAATAACATCCACTGTAAACCTTCAATTCCATCAATCAGTATAAGTTGCAAAAAAGAAAAAAAGGTAAATGAATGATTCTTAAACATTCACCAAGAAAAATAATAACTTTTGCAGTGAATGCCTTTAAAAGAAAATGGATTTGTTTGCCTTTGTAATAAATACAATGAAGCTATTACAAACTATTATTATATTTTTTAATAATTCGATAGATATACGTTTTTATATATATGTATATATATATATATACTTATATATAAGAAGTTGGTAACCAAATTGTGCCTTATCTTTGGCCTATCCATATTTAATATCTCAATAATCTGACGTCATAATCGTACATCTTAAAGATGGATGTATAATGTATCTCTTTCCAAAAATAAGTTTTACAAGATCGCTTATTTGAAACTGCTCATATTTAAAACTAATTGATTAAGTTCCTATTTTATAACATCCAAATGCTACAATAATGATGTTCTTTAGCTTCTAAAATATTTAGAGATACACGTTTGAGT
Source organism: Caligus rogercresseyi (assembly GCA_013387185.1). NCBI lineage: Eukaryota > Metazoa > Arthropoda > Copepoda > Siphonostomatoida > Caligidae > Caligus > Caligus rogercresseyi. The sequence continues at coordinate 3,308,165 of CP045910.1, forward strand.
TTGTAAAAAAAGTGCTGAACTATTGATATAAACATCGTCTTTAATTATATATTTCCACTTCCAAAGAAGCCCAAGAGCCTACGGTTCTTTTTAATATGTTTACAAAAACGAATGGCACTCATAGGACCTTTACTTGCGTTGAAAACCAAATTACTCGAACAATCGCCGATCTGAAAAGACACAAAATGTACATATTGTGTAACATAGTGAGTTGGAATGCATCTATACTCCCAAAAAATAAAATTATGTCCTTCGATGCACTCCTTTCGATCAAGGAGCCGCTCACTTGTGGAAGAGGAAAGGGATATCATTGTATGGAACTCCTAAATTCATCGGACACCCCAGTTCTTCGTCCCAAGGCCAGAGGTGGGCTTGGAAATGTCAACATTGAACTTCACTGGAAAGTCTTAGGGTCAAACTGGTGAACTTACTTTGATCAGGTCTCTCCATGAGATAAAAGATATAGAGAGCTGATTGATTCCCTTCAATAGCAGAGAAACAACGTTCAACTGTATTATGTGTGTTCAAAATAAACAAAGTAATTTTTTTTTCCACAGTTCATAAAAATATATACAAGCATAAAAAACAGAATGTATATAAAAAGATGTTAATGCGTAAAAACATAATTAAACATTTTAGTTAAAATTTTAACATCAAATATGAACGAACACTAAAATACAATTATAATTAAACAACTTGACAATCCAAAACAAAACATAAGTTAACGATAAAACCGGTCTATTTTAAATCTTGAATTGTGTAAAAAGTTTTTATAATTTTTCCATAAGGCAGGGAACACGAAGGGAAGTAGCGAATTAAATCAGCAGCCCAACTCCACTTTCCATCGGTGACAGAGGGGATCTTGAGGTCCAACGCCGCGTATCTTGCCGCAGCCGCTAGAATAATTGCCCTTACATCCCACGGACGATATAATCTATCTCTATGATCAGCTTACGATGCTAGTGCATATTACTTGTTTATATTGGATACAAAAATACAGTGAAGAGAATAAGCTCTCTATATCTTTTTATCTCTATGGGTCTCTCCCCTATTGAATTCTAACGATAAATTGAAGGACTTGAAGCCACTATTAGGCATTTTGGTAGTTGATCTTGGTTCGATTCCTTTCTATTGTTTTTCAAATTCCTCCTCTTCCTCCCTGATCTTCCATAAACATACCGAACAATAATAAATGAGTGAGAAAAAGATGATTTTTTTTATTGATTTAAACACTTTTTGTATTTGGCTATATAAAAAAGTTATAAAAATGTATAATATAATTGTCAAAAAATTACTCCCAAAGCAAAAATATTTAAAACTTCTCGTAATACTAAATGCACTTGAATGAAGAATTTCTTATTCCCAAACAAAACAAAAATATAATTTTAGCCCTTTTATGTAATACCAAAAATATTTAGCTTTGAGTGAGTAAAAATAAGATATTGACTACTATGTCCGTTCATCAGGTCGATGAATTGCATCAGTCTGTGTAATTGCTAATAAATTGTCGTGTTCGTAAAGCATTAAAATCATTGTACCTTTATTTCTATACGTACCTATATTGTTTCCGTTAAAAGATCTAATTTTTGTTTATTTTTGTTCTTTTAAATGTTCCGTTTATTATTTTTAAGTTTGTTGTGAAATATATTGATTACACTATGTAACAAATTCGTTCTTTCGTTGTCCTTGAGTTGAAACTGTTATTTCCTATTTGCCTATGCCCAGAAAACATGAAAAAAATACTTTTAAATTATTTCTAATTTTGCTTTTTGTGTCCAGGATAAGGACATTTGTGAAATTTACAATTTTTATCATTTCTAATGGTTCAGGCCCAGTTATCTTCGTGCAAGTACGAATAACCACAAATGTCAGTAGTATTTTATTTTTCTAGTATGTCATGTTTTCAAATCAGTTTTTATAACTTCATATCTTTCGTACTATTCGAAAAAATAGGCTTCATATTTCAAAAAGTTGATCATTTTTTAGTGTTCTATTTAAGCGGCTATATTTTTTTGTTTCAGCTAGTGACTTAACTAATATATAATAAACTTTGTATATGTCAACACTTTCAGAACTTTTTTATAATTTCGATATCTGGCATGAAAGTAAAGAAAATATAAATTTAGTCTGAACAAGTACTGATCAATTATAGAGTAAACATCTGAGGTGCAATACCTATAATTGTGATTGTTAAGAATAAAAAAAACATGTTTGCTTTTTTATTTGCAAGTTCCTTAAATAATTTGAATATTTGGAGAGTTACTGTGATTTGGAAAATGGGATTTAGATTATTATAAAACTCCTAAAGAATTCCATTAAGGAATTGCAAATAAAAAGGCAAACATGTTTTTTTTTCTTCGTAACAAATCATAGTTATAGGTAATGCAACCTCATGATGGATTATTTATATAATTGATCAATACTTGTTCAGACTAATTTTATTTTTCTTTACTTTCATCCCGATATCAAAATTATAAAAAACTGTTCTGAAATGCATTGACATATACCAAAAATATATTACATATGATTATAGTCACTAGACTCGAAACAAAAAAAAATATAGCCGCTTAAATAGAACACTAAAAATGATCAATTTTTTGAAATATGAAGCCTATTTTTTCGATTAGTACGAAAGATATTGAAATTATAAAAACTGATTTGAAATGCATTGACATACTAGGAAAATAAATAGTACTGACATTTATGGTTATTCTTACTTTGCACGAAGATAACTGGCCTGAACCATTAGACATGATGAAAATTATAAATTTCACAATATCCTTTCTTGGACACAAAAGCAAGGTTAAAAATGATTTAAAAGTTTTTTCATGTGTTCTGGATATAAACAAATAGGAATAACAGTTTCCACTCACGGACAACAACTTTGTTACACGGTGCTATTATTGATCCTATTTATCATAGAGATAAAAATATATGAGAGCTTATTCCTCATCTGAATTTTTGTGTCCAAGATAAACAAGTATTTGTACTACGTCCTCGTAAGCTGATCATAGAGAGAGAATCTATCTCTATGATCAGTTAACGATGACGTAGTACAATTACTTGGTTATTTTGAACACCACAGAATACAGCTGAGCGTTGTATCTCTGCTATTGAAAGGTCAGCTCTCTATATCTTTATATCTCCTATGATAGACCTCCGGAGGCATGTAATCAATAGATCTAAGATTATATATCGCAGTGGAGGCTAAAATTACGATTAGTAAGTAATCTATTATTTTCTGTTGCTTAATGAATCTATTATATTATGTATATATATAACATGATAATCAACACTCTTTATATAAAGTATTTTGTACAAACAATTGGGAGTCCATTACACTTCCCGTCAGAGTTCGAACCCCAGACTCACAGAACGACACATAACTATATTCATGAAGTCTTAACGGTCAACTTGCTCTCCTAAAAGCGTCGCTTCATTGCATGCTCTTCCTTGGCGTCACACTTTTTAAAACATAGTTTATATGATAGAGTATACTCACCTTAAATTCTTGTCTTCTATAAAACATTTATATTCTATATGGTATTTCTTACTCTAGAAAATCTGAAATATATAGTTAATTTAGAGCCTCACCCCTCAAAGTTTTCCCTCCTAAAGTACAATACGTGACTTAATTTGAAGACTCTTCTATAACACACACCACACCACACGCTGGATTATCATTTGTAAAAGCATACACATATAAATTGACTCAATTTGAGCCCTGGGCCTACAAAGAAAAACTGTTTTCAAGGGATAAAAGCATGAGCAAGGGATGAGGACTTTATCATATATTGATTCACTGCTTTATAACACAACCATTTGTACATAAGTCGAGACAAAGCAATTCCTTTGTGAATACAATTATGAGTTTTCCAGGATTGACAAATATTTTTAAATATTTATTATGCTTGGTCTAAACCGGGCTATTCAATTGGCGGCCCGCGGGTCAGATGCGGCCCGGACGCGGCCCAGATGCGGCCCGGACACAGCCAACATGTTTGGGTCAACATACACTTGCGAATCGAGCTTTTCTCACCTGAATGCAATAAAGAACAGTTATCGGTGTTCCCTAAGACAAACAAAAATTCACCAGTGCCTAGGATTGCATTGACATCTTATGAGCCAAACATCAGAGATCTTGTGCAAAACAAGAAATGCCACTTCTCTCACTAAGTCACCGGCAGCAGTGGGCTAAAATAGCCTGTTCTGTTTAGCAGCCAGCCTCATGAACAATGAGAAATGTTGAGTTAAATGTTCTATTTTTTGTTTGTTTTAAATAAAGGAGATGGAGCAGAGAGTTGTTTTGTGTCATTTTTATAGGCCTATTCAATTTTGAAAGCTAAAATGGTCATATAAAATAGGCCTAATAAAAAATAATAATAGGCATAGTAACCATCGGTCTAATATAACTAATAGTAATACTACTATGTTAAATAAAAAAACATAATAATAGACTTATTGAAAAAAGTGGCCGCGGAATTTTTGCGGCCCAGCTCAAGTTCTTGGATTCCAAAATGTGGCCCACTTGAAACTAATTGAAAGCCCTGGTCTAAACGTTTTTGATATTAGTTATTTGTTGAACTAAAAAGTTGGCACCATGCTCAATATATATTAGTATTTTTTTACAACTGCCTCCACGGCATCATATACACAACATAAATTGAATGTTCTTGAATGACTCCTCTTTCTTGAACTACGGCCGAAGGCATTGTATGCTTCTTGATCAAGTCATTTGATATAAAACTCATCACTGAGTCGATATTTCTCAATTGCAAAGGTCTCATAGGATCCTTTGGAGAAAGTCCTACCCTGGAAGCCGCAAATGAGATCATCATGACATTAATGCGCTTTTTGTGCAACAAGTGAATAAAAACGAAGCTAGTCCACTATTCCACTTATTAAAAGAGAAGGTTTGTGATGATGATCTCGATTCTGGACTCAGAGTACTATTTGCTTCTTAGGTTTCTACAGGTTTGACGTCATAGCTCATGGATTTGACTTTTTTTTTGAACGGATACATAAGTGAACTTCAATCGTTCATATTTATGTCAGACTCTTTGATTTATCGTTCATTTCTTGTCGTTTGCAACGATGAACGACGAACGATAAGGAAAATTTTGTATCGTTGTCGTTCGTTTTTGAAGGCAAAGAATTTTCATTTTCACGAACGATTGAATTATATATATTATATATATATATATATATATATATATAATATAATATATAATATATATATATATATATATATTAGACCCTCCCAAAAAAAACCACTTTTTTAGTTCTTTTACATATACCCAGCGATTCTGGTTCATTTTTTGATGCTGAAAACGAGTATCTAAATAAAAAAATTCTAGCATTTTTAGAAATCGGACGTCACTGGTGTCAAAGGTTCGTTATGAAGCAAACTTTTCGGTTATTACTTATTTTGAAAAAAACTAATTTTACAAAAGTTAGCTATGATCAATGATGACTTTGTTATTTTTTGCAAATTTTCGTCAAATAATATTTAGTGCCAATAAATGAACATAAGTGCTGACGCACCAACCATTTTTAAATAACAGCTCCTACTAGGGTTCTTTATAGTTTCAGGAAGGAAAAAGAAAAAAGAGGGTACTCAAAGTGATGTTTTTAAGTTATCTTTTAAATACAATACAATAACCATTTAATCTTATTTCATCAAAACCTGTTTTTATTTATAAACACGTGATTTAAACACCGTATCAGATTCAATTTCACTCTTTGATCTATCAGTCAAGTCCTTTAACATAAAATGGAAACTCGGACACTGAAGAAGTGCTTAAGCGAGGCACTGGGTATTGGTTATACTCTAGAAATTTCCAAACCAGGTCCATTCCCGTTAACCGAAGAGGTGATACGGTACTTTTACTTTCATCTTTGGCCTTTGGGTAGACCGGACGCGCAGCTAGCTGCCTGTAGCACCGCCGATTCCCTACTTCGTCTCTGGGCACCGTCTTATTTGCCACTCATGGCGAGGAAAAAATTAATTAAGAAGCTCCATCGCCTCCATGATCTATTTTGTGGGGGTGGTGGATTCACTGCGACGGAAGCGAAAAAACGCCGAGGAGAAGAAGAGGAGCTTCTTTCAAGGAATTGCAAACTCGTTTCGATGTCAGTGCCGAAAGTGCTTTGGACATCATCGAAGCCGACAAAACTCTTAGCCGGGTAAACATTCTTTAATAATTGTAATAAGCTATGATTAATTTACCAAAGAATAACAAGAATTTTTATACCAAATGCCACCACCTATATCTCATTGAGCGTTTCTACCTTCAGCTTACAAACATCCATCCAACCTTCTTGGAGCTCCCGGTCACACAATGGGCTTCTGATTCAACATTCATTGAGTTAAGCGGCATCGTCACCTCTCTTCAAGTTGTCAATGACGCGGCAGAGAGGGCCGTCAAGTTCGGGTCTGACTTTACTAAAGTGCTGACCAAGAGCGAGAAACAGCGTCAGAACATTCTTCAGGCTGTTGAACTTTCACGTCGTGCGTTTCCTCACGCAACCCAAAAGTGTTTCAATCGTGTCAACGCTACCAGCTCTGTGATTGAGCTGATGGTATCGTCTGGTTATGACGCCCGTTAGATTCATTTACGGAATTCATAGTTCAATCCATAATTTTGTGATTGTCAAATATGAGCATATATATATAATATTATATATATATATAATATAGTACCATAATGACATTTCCATTGAAAAACTTATGTTGAGAAAAACAAAAAAAATTAAAAGAATTGGTATCAATACTGATGAAAGGGATTCAGAGGGAGTAGATTGGGATTCGTGGGGAAAATTACTATCATTAGTCGTTTTAAAAACGTAATAAAAAGATAACTTAAAACATCAACATGAGTACTCTTTTTCTTTTTCCTTCTTGAAACTATAGAGAACCCTAGTAGGAGCTGTTATTAAAAAATGGTTGGTGCGTTAGCACTTATGTTCATTTTTTGGCACTAAATATTATTGACGAAAATTTGCAAAAAATAACAAGTCATCAATTAATCATAGCTAAATTTTGTTAAATTAGTTTTTTCAAAATAAGTAATAACCGAAAAGTTTTGCTTCATAACGAAACTTTTGACACCAGTGACGTCCGATTTCTAAAAATGCTAGAATTTTTTATTTAGATACTCGTTTCAGCATCAAAAAATGAACCAGAATCGCTGGGTATATGTAAAAGAACTAAAAAAGTGGGTTTTTTTTGGGAGGTCTAATATATATATATTATATATATATATCGATATATTATATATATAGATATTAATATATATAAGTATAGATATTGATAATAAGTATATATATGTATATATATATATATTTATAGTTTCCTACAACTTATACATCACCAAACCTACATAATTTTTAGAAATGGAAAGCTTTTTCGATGTTTATTTTTCTATTTTTTCAGGTAAGACAATCCGCCACTTTTGTTAAGGAACCTGCCATATTAATCGACATATATTAAAAAAAATCGTTCAAAATGAACATCAATTTAAATTTGAAAAAAAGTTGTACTATCTTTGCATATATTTTCGACTAGTTAAGGAAAATATTTATTATCAAATCAAAATAAAAAATTATAAAGATTTTCCAAAATAACCAAAACTTTTGTAATATAAAATATCTTTATCAATTATTATGAATAAAAAACATTAAAAATTCATTGGTGCTTACAAAAATGTCATAATAAAAAAAAGAATAGATACTTTACGGCTTTTGAGAATTCAATAGATTATTTTTAAAATATGTTAACCCATTAATGCCGATGGGAAGATATGTTCCCAGATCTTAAAAAGCGTTATTACAACAAAACTAAGGCATATTTCAAAGTTCAAGCAGATTAACTTTATTTTTAACAGCTTTACCTCATGAGATAGCCCATATTATTTAATTTAAAAAAAATAATAATGTACTGGTAGTTGCTGTTTGAAAGTACGTGTTTGAGGACGTTGAAAATATGCCGAAATCGTATTGTTCTAATGGGTATGTAAAGCTAAATTTATGAATGAATTTTAATAATTTTTAAAGAAAAACGATTCTTAAAATATATAGCTTCTTTTTTTAAATATTTACTTTATATATGTCATCAATGTTTTTTCAAAAATAAAGCATGAACATTTAGTGGGAACAAATGTGCCCATTCGGCATTCAAGTGAAGCTGTGCCTAGCATAAAGTGATGAAAAATAACAGATTCCACGGAGAGGTTATGAGCGTTGACGAAATAATGGTCCCCTATTATGGACGGCATGGGGATAAACAATAATCCGAGGAAAACCTGTCCGATTTCGTTTCAAGTTGTGGTCAGCTTGTGCTGTTGACGGTACCTTGCTACATGTCGAACCTTTTTGTGGATCCTTCACCAACATTCCTGATCATGGGTTTGGTCATGGTCAAATGTCGTTTTCTGTGACAATTATTTCGGATCCATTCCCATGCTTTTAGAATTATCACGGAAGGAATTGCCTGCACCACAACTCTTCGTGAAGATCGGCTGGGTGGCGCTCCAGTGTGACAAAACACTATTGAAAAGAAATCTCGAGGATCCATGGACGAGGCATTTATTGGTTGTGTCTCGATTGTCAAGTGGAAGGATAACCAGGTAGTTAGTGTGGCTTCAAATAAAATGAATGGGATCGAAAAAAAGAGGAAGTATGTTAAAGTTGGCATGCCAAATTCTATTAGTACGCAAAATTGGAACATGGGAGGCGTTGACCTTTTTGACCAGCAAATTGCCGCATTATAGGGTAAGGATAAGGTCAAAAAAGTGGTGATGGCCTTTGTTTGCTTGGAGCTCTAAACGCACAGGTTGTCAATGCCTGGCGCTTCAGTAGACGGGGCAATCCTTGTCTGAGTCTCTTGGACTTCTCGAGAAATTTAGCCAATTGTGGTCCTAAAAACTTATGGGCTGCAAAGAAGCGTCCAGGACCTAAGTACTCATTGGTGAGCGCTACAAACAGTATTCGACTAAATTAAGGTAATAATTGACAGCAAGAGGAGTGCATTCGAGAAGTAGATGCCGAAATGAAATGGAAGAACTCTCATATCTGCAAAAAATGTAATGTTCCTTTGCATCCAGAATGCATGGAACTTTACCACATAAAATAAAAATTATTATCAAATAAATAAATATGTATGTAAACTTTCAATAAAAAGAGCTGTAGTCAATAGAATATTACTAAAATATATAGTTATGCTGCATACATTATTTAACTGCCGGGTGGGCACATATGTGCCCGCGGCCGTATTTTTTAAATGTTTATAAATATGACTTTTTTTTGTTCGAAATGTTTTATAGCACTATATTGATCATATAATTTAAAAATAGGGCAAATTTCTTTACAGATAATTATCGGCATTAACGGGTAATATCTTTGTTCTTTATTTGTTCACTATAGTTACCAGGGTGTAGAGGGGAGCTACCCTCTTATCCATCAGAGCTGGGTTGTTTTTAATCTAAAAAAGACTGTGAAGTGTGTTTTACGGGGGTGAAATTCAAATGGGGTTTTTATTCTTTCCACGGAAGATCAAAATGCATTATGCTATTGAGTGTTTCACTGGTGCCGAAATAAATAACTGCTTTTGTCTGGCTTTTTGAAAAGCTATGCCTATGGAAAGACACAAAAAATGTATGGGAAATAATATAATTACCTCCGCCGAAGGAAGTATTGTTTTCACTGGCGTTGGTTTGTTGTTGGTTTGTTGCTTGATTGTCAGCAGGATACTCAACAAGCACGGAACGGATTCGGATGATGAAACTTTGTGGAGTTGTTGGAAATGCCAAAAGAACAAAGTGATTAATTTTTGCATCTTTGAGTGCATAATTAAGATGCAAAATGAGCTAAATACTAATAAAAATTCAGTTAGCCTACTCTGCAATAGATGTCGCTGTGCTGTGCGCTCAAAGAGGGAGCACAGCACAGCGACATCTATTGGCAAATGACAAAAAGACTAAGTGATTCATTCGGCGGGATCGGCGGAGGTTTGCACTCTCTGAAGTATAATGCCTCTAGTTATATTTCGTTTTAACCAATGCACCAATTTTTTTCATAACTGTGTTTTTTCTTTGTTTGTTTATGCAAACAAAAAGTGTAGTTCATTCGTTAAGAGCAAAGTATAATGTGTAGTGTCGGGTATTATTTAAAATTTATGATAATAAGAAGAAATGGCAAGAAATAATATGGCCTTGGAAGAAATTATCCAAGATATTTAAAAAAAATGAGTAATAAAAAAAAATGGCACAAATAAATATTTGCCTCGTCCTACGAAAAAAGGATACTACTATCTTTTTTCTAAAATAGAATCACCATTATTTACTCAATTTATGTATATGAGAAATGGTATTTGATCCGTGCTTAGTGTATTCGACTCAAATACTTGCCTATCCATGTATTTGGGCCATTCATCCCATATGTTGTTATTTCCTTCTCTATTGTATCATTTTTCTTGGGCCATTACTTCTTAGGTAGAGGAGGGAATAATATATAATACATATATATATATATATATATTTTGCCTATATGGTTCGATTAAAATTGCATCCGATTGGATAAAAAAGCATTATAAATTAGTCTATCGAACCTAGGATCTTATCAATGAGGTAGACCAAAAATGACCATCCCCTCTCAGGATTCGAACCTGCGCCTCAACATTGAGAGTTGGACACGCCTTAACACGCACGGCTTATCGAGCTCCCTTAATAATTTTAAATTCAAAACACATATTTGGGACTTGATAAACTCTCTCAACACAAGAACTTTTACATACAAAGTAACTCTGTATCTTGAAAATAACTACCAAACCCCTTGCAAAAATGAAACAAAAATACCCAAAAAGTGACATTTTCCTGACTTCTAGCTAAATGTAACTTATGTTTGCCAAAATAATGTTGTTAAATAAATATTCAAATAAGAACTAAAAAGGCTGTATTGTTTTTGTACTGGTAGGGGCGAGCGAACACTTTTTCAAACCGGTTCCGAATAGGACTTAAAAAAGGACCGGGCTATTTATTATATATATATATATATATGAAAACCCCGAAAAAAATCATGAAGAAAAGACTCACTTTATTATGGTCAAAACTGTCCAGTGATTTTAAGAGACCCGGGTCAGCCAAAAATAGCCAAGTATCGTACCAGGCCGTACCAGTTACCCGGTCGGTTTTGGAATTCAACCCATATATCTTTTTTCACAGTTTTATGTATAGTTATTGTAAAACGGTAATCGAGTATATTTCTTGCCATTGGGCATATTAGTTACATTTGTAATAGTCTAAAATATATAAATAAATAAAGAAACAATAAAATTATAAAATTATATAAAATTATAAAATAAATAAAAACAATAAAAACAAAATGCCCATGCAGAATGGGTTATATGGGGACGCTGCGTCCAATGGCCCTAGCTGCGGTCCTGGCTGTGTGAAGGGTAGTGGCCGACCTCAAGGCCTTAGATAAGTTCCACACAGATATTGCGTGACATGCAAAAGTAGCTGTCTCCCTCCCAAGTGGGTACGCCACTGAAGTTGTGGACCTCATGGGCCTCCTCGGGATGGGGAAGACGAAATCACGTGTATCAATAAACACTCACACAGTAATATATATATATATATATATATATAATAATATATATATATTATATATTATATAATATATATATATATATATAGTATATAATATCAATTACCTTCCAGATGTTTCCCTCATTTATAAAGATCTCAATTTCCTCATAACCGTAAAAAACATTTGGCACCCGGGCTTATACAAAAGCGCACATGGGAGTTTTTAATAGCAAAAGGAATTCTGTAAATGACGTGAGTTCCTAGCCATTGCCTTATCATCCAATGATTGTAAAAGAAAGGTCTAAAAGTCCAATATATGAACACAGGTTATTTGATGTGTTCGAGTGTATTTGACATCCCTTTGTCATATTCTGATGACTTATGAATGACTTTCACTTTATAAATACCTGTGCAAATATAACAATGTATGTACACATGTTATTTGGCGTGTTTGAGTGTATTTGATATCCATTTGTCTTTATTCTGATGACCTTTGAATGACTTTCGCTTTTTAAAATTTTCAAATACCTGTGTATATATAATAAATGTTTAATGATAAAGTAATTTGTTATGATGCACAACGTAGAAATGTACTATATTCTTTTTTATTAGTTAGGTTATATCCGCATCCTCAAGGATATAAGTGTATCGTTCATAGTATTGCTAAAAAAACGTTAGTATTACTTTTTATTATAAAAATCATTTTATTATCTAAGGAAAGTCATATTTATTTTTTTACATGTTACAAATTCGCAAAGCTATATCATATTTGGAGGATATTAGAGCCGATCCAAAAGAAATGACTTAAATAATACAGCATATATCTTACATCTAAAGTCCTTTATTCTCTCAACAATATTTTTTTTTTTTCTAACTGTCAATGCATCATCTATAGACAAACTAAGATATAATTCTAGGAGGGTGCCAGTCTATAAAGTCCTAAAAAGACAGAATAAAAATCCTCCCTGTGTGGAAGTCGTAAAAGATTGTTGTGTATATCAAGGTCTGGGCAATACAAAAACAAAATGTATAACTACTGTATAATCCTTAAACGAGATTGCAAGAGCACTCGTTATTGGAAAGCTCAATGTCTGCGCGTGGGTCACCCGGCGTTCCAGGGTTATCAAGACCAGAGCAGGCGCGAACTCGGTGCGGGAGACAACGACCTGGCTCGAACGTTGAATGGACGTGCGGCGAAGCGACCGGATCAGGACGTCGGACCTCTTAGACCGTTGCAGCCTCCCAAAACGGTGAACGAGGTTGTCACCTCCCAATCGGCAATGGCAGCCTGGAAGGTCTCCAATGACCCCACCTTACCACTCGCCGAACTGCTCGTCGGCCACGACGAAAGAACGAGAGGGGCAGCTCTCAATCTAAAGAAAGCCTCAACGTCGCGGAGTGTGGCCGCCAAGAACATGGCAGATGCCTGGAGTTCATCACCGGACCTTCGCGACGCACAAACTTTAGTGGAAGCACGGCAACATGCCAAAATATTGGGAAGGGGGGCTCGTGGAGCTGATTCTTAGTCGAATTTTAAAATCTCGTCTGGGATTGTTTATTCATTTAAAGTATTTATTATTTATTTAAAATTATATTGCTGTGTTTTGTTTTGTTTTTAAATGTTTATTAGTAGCTCGGCAATGGAGCCTAGGAATTTTTATAGACCAAAGCTTTGTTCTTGAGTTTTAAGTTCCCTGAAATATATCATTACTACTACTACTGTATAACTACTCAATGACGTCACTGGAGAACGAATGATATATATAATTTATGTTAATATATATATTATTTTATTTATTTATACCAAAACACATACACACTAATATATATATATATATATATATATATATATATATATATATATATAGATAGAAAGATTGATTGATATATATGTATATAGATAGATATAATCGTTTCCCAGTGACGTCATTGAGTAGTCCACTTGTTGTCTTTGTATTGTCGAGACCTTATTATACAGATCCTGATGTATATTAGTAAAAAGCTAAATTTCTGAATTAATCCTTTTATTAATCATTATAATATGATTGGAGCTTTTATTTCTTGTTAAAATATTGATGTTACAATCGACTTTATGATATACAATATGTTAGAAATTAGTGCATACAATTAAACATAATTGATTTCATGGATCTGAAGGCTTCAAACCCTATTTTAGGGCAATTTGTTTATTTAAACGCCAGTATTTAAGGGACAAAAAATATATTAAGCTTTGTCTTCGGAAGGCTCCAATTAAAATCAAAGCCTTGATTATACATTTTTAATATCTAAATAACATCAATCAAACAATCCCATAGAATAATCGATCCTTCACAACATTAATCATTTCTTTTGCTCTTCCAAGTGTCAAAATCAATGTATTGTTATTGTTTTTAAATCATAAATTGAGGTATTTTTCTTCACGTAAACAAATATTATATTTGAGAATGATTTCAATTTTGTGCTCGACCACGATATTTAAAAAAATTATATGATGTTTCAAGACGTCCATTCCGACGATCACGTCTACTCCCTCGATCATTTTGGAGCTCACTAAACATTCCACTAAAGTTAATGTCCCATTTATCTCGATGTTGGCGATGGAGGCTCCCTCACAATGGGCCACACTCCCGTCGAAGGCTATCACTGGACATTTGCCTATTCTCGTTCTGTTCATAAGGGACGGTCCGAGAATCGTCCGTGTGCAACCCGAGTCAATGAGCCCCAACAACCTCCTCCCATTGACTAAGATCCTCACTATAGGAATTGTCGTGCCCTGTTCAACAGTCATAGAACCAGTAAGCACCAAGGCTAAGCTCCAGATTTCTTTTCCTAGATATAACAAACTCATCAAATCTTCTACACCAATGAAAGGTTTTGTGATAGTTGTATATGTGTTTGATTCCGATTTATTTATCCAAGGAAATTTATAGAAGATGTTTGCTTATGGGCCCCCTGGCGTATTTCTTTGATTCAGATCTCTCTAAAAAAATTATCTCTATGATCTGTATCTTATTTGTTTAGCAAACTAGATCAGTCCCATCACATCGGAACTCTATCCGAATTCAGCCGGTCGTAAGCACTAAGATATGCGTTCATTCATCCAGTGTTTTTCAGTTTGCAAGACTTATGTTACAGTATATGTGTCTTGAAGGTTCAGACCGAGTAAACCGGTCGTTCTATCACTACAGATGCTCTCCCCCATTGAGGTTTATATGTAATTAGTGCGCTTCGAACTGTTGAAGAATAAAGGACGTGTAGAAGAATCATACAAGCTAACGGGTCATTATGGATAAAAAAGGACTGAAAGACGTAATTTCGAAATACAATGGGGAGGGCAGCATTGACGAATGGCTCAAACAAGTTGAGATAGCAAAGGACCTCTTGAGCTTAATGGATATGGCAAAGGTGATCCCGCTTTTCTTAAAAAGGGGACGCCTTTGCTGTATATGACCAAATGGATACCGGAGACAAAAGAAGTGAGGAACGAATAAAGGTGGAGCTCAGGAGAACCTTTTCCATCAATAAGTTCAAGTCATATGAGGAGCTCTGTGGGACAAAATGGGAACCGGGGACCCCAGTGGAAGTTTACCTTACGCGAATTAGGACCCTCATGAGCAGCATCTGCGAGGGTGGAGTGGACAGCGCTGTCAAAGTGGCTTTCGTAATGGACTTACCCCCAGATGTAAGTTCCCAACTGCAGGCTACCCCGAAGATTGAGTCAATGAAATTATTAGAGGCACTCGACTTGGCCAGGGGACTCCTCTCGATGAAGAGCCTAGAGACGAATTTGGGCTTGTGTCCAGGGGACGACTTCAAATCCATCCCAAGCGAGGGCGACCACCCCAGATGAGAAGCATCGTGTGCTATAGGTGCGGCAAGGAAGGCCACATAGCCCGTCTGTGCCAGGAACAGGGAAACGAAGAGGGGTCGCTGCCTCTATGACTATCTCCCTCTCTCTTCCTTCTATCCCTCTCTTTACCCCTTTCTCAATTTTTCAGGGCCAAAAACAGTCATAGAATCTGTAAGCACCAAGGCTAAGCTCCAGATTTCCATTCCTAGTTATGCCCTCCATGAACAGATGATCGATTATTATCAAAATATTACTCCTTTATTGAATGAAAAAAACTCAGTCATAAGAAAATAAATAAACATGGACCTTGGGAGTACAAAATAAGGACCAATGCCGGGTCGTACGATGGAATTGAATATAGCGGAATGTATTAATAAAAAACCCAAAGAGGTGCGATAGCCGTGCGTGTTAAAGCGTGTTCAAATATCAATGTTGGGGGCGCAGGTTCTAATCCCGAGAGGGGATGGTCATTTTTGGTCTACCTCATTGATAAATCCTAGGTTCAAGTGACTAATTTTAATGATATAATGCTTATTTATATCCTGTCGGATGCAATTCTATCGAACAATATAGGCAAAAAAAAAAAGTCCATAATTTTTCATCAATCTTCATTATGTCTGCAAATATATTCGCAATTTTTTAGCTAATGAGTCACATCTATCCTTTCCTGCATCTCTTTCATAACTTTTATGTTTTTACCCCTATGTTTATTTATCTACCATATTTATACTCAATGTAAATATATCTGTTTTCAAAGACAGTGACGGATTTCGGCAACAATTTTAGGGGTATTCTTTGCAGTAATTTTTGCACTTTGCATGACCTAATTAGGGCTTTTGGGGGACCCCTTCTTTTTTGGTTGAAGACAGCTTGATGGATAACACAAGGGAAGGAAAAAGGAAGAAATGAAAAGGTATTTTCTAAAATGATAATTTGCACAAAAATTAGAAGGATTTTGTCTGTCATACGAAAAAGTATTCTTATTAAAAAATACTATGTATTCCTTCCTATGCTCTTATTTTTCGATGAATTGATACAATTAAATATAATAAAATTAAGAATATATTAAACGACAGTTTTCTGCAACGAGAATGGTTAAAAGAGGAGTACTGAAAAGAAGGGAGAGAAGTTAGGCAAAATACTCCCTCCCTTCTCTTTCTCTTTCTATCCAGGTAACACTAAACAGCAGTTACCAGATGTAATCGTATATTCTCTATCAAAAATCAATTTCAAAATGCAGTTGGAATACTGCATTTTTTCAGAGAAAATCTACATCTTCATAGAGTAAATATTCTTGCCATCCATTGTGCTTGTTGAAAAGCTCCTGATTTGGTCCAATGGATGTCTCGAGGAAGTTTTGTCTCAAACAGTATAAGACACAAGTCGACCACTTCTCTATAATCAGCTCTAGGACTGGTCTTGTCAAGGATTTTTTTTCAATTGCAGTTGTATTTGCCTTTAATTCCTTCCATTCTTGCTCCACTTCGTCTAAAGTATTAGGATTGCTTTTATCCAAAGTATTCCAATTATCCTTCACGTAGCTAAAAATATTGTTGTTTGACTTTTAATCTTGCCAAAAAGAGTATCACGTACTCCTCCAATTATAATTTTGGAAATGTGATGGCGAAAAGCAAAATAAAACATATTTTTGCCAAGTTTTTTCTCAATTAATTTTGCCGAACCCTTCCTTTGTTTTCCTTTGTTTATATGTCTAAAAAGTAAGTAATTTAAACTGCGCATATCGGTTGGTATCATATATACCTATATATTATAGCGTATTTTTATAAAATTAATAATTATTTTAGGAAAAAAGGTAAAATTTTAGTTTTAAAAATAATTTTCCTTCCTTTCCAATGTTGAAATATATGTAATACGACGTACTTGCATAGCTCTCTTAAACATGTGTTTCTATATATGTAGTCGGTTACTAAATAAACTTGAAATTTAAAAAAACAAATTGCATTTTTAAATAAATATGTTTTGTTTGTCATACCCCTTTTGTAAATATTTTTTCTTTAAATCTCATTTGGACTACTATATCATCATAAAACTTAACTTTCATTGGCGCCGCCCTAAATGGCCATGCGGCAGGCATTCCGGCGGCCCAAATTTAAAAATATTTTTCCTCTCGATTATTTAAGCCTTGGAGAACCAGAAAAGCATCTATTTGAATGTTTTTAAAGAAAAGTGTTAAATTTGAACAGGTCTAATATATAGATATATAATATACTATA
>CP045910.1:3325933-3345523 GCA_013387185.1 Caligus rogercresseyi
ATACACTCAGAGAGTGAAAACCTCCGCCGTCACGGGTCCTTATGAGCCTTCCGAGGCGGATTTTTCACGACCGGGGCGGCGTATAGAGGACGGGGGAGGGTTCCCCGCGAAGGAAATTCCGAGAGGAAGACGCTCCCGCAGCACAGCGACATTTATGGCAGAGTAGGCTAACTTGAAATTTTATTAGTATTTAGCTCATTTTGCATCTTAATTCTGCACTCAGAGATACCAAAATTTAATCACTTGTTCCTTTGGCATTTCCAACAACTCCACAAAGTTTCATCCGAATCCGTTTTGTACTTTGTGAGTTATCCTGCTGACAAACCAACCAACCCAACCCGCCAGTAAAACAATATCCTTCGGCGGAGGTAACTATATATATATATATATATATATTATCAGACTTATTGATTTACCGTTCATTTGTTGTTGTTCGCGAACGACGTTCGTTATCAACGACAAGGAAAATCTTTAACGTTCGTCGATCGTTTTTGGCGCCAAAAAAAAAGACAAAGATTTTTCATTTGCATGGGAAAAAAGTTTCTAAAAAAAAACGTCATCATTTTTTCAGGATGGTGATAAGAGATTATTTTCTGAAAAAAACGTCGTCAATTTTTCGCAGAATGAGGAACGACAATCGAACAATGAACCATTCAATTTAAAATAACGATGAAAGACAACATGTGACGAACGACAAAGGACAATTATATATATGTTTATATTATAAGCTTTTAAAGGAGCTCTTAGGTAAAAATAAGAGAAGAATCCTATTAATTAGTATGTATGTAGTTACGCATTTCTCCAGATATTATCTTTTCTTTTTTCTTAAGGCTAGCAGTTATTAATATACATGCATATGTATATGTACAAACTTTTCCCGCATTAGTTAACTTAAGCACATTTTTTGTATGTGTGCAAAAAAATATTACAAATGGCCGGCTCATTTCATTAAATTAGTGTTCCATAAAAATAATATAATTCCCCCCGCTTTATACAAGAGAAGAAGAGAAAAAAATACACTTTTGGTATTATCTTATTGAATTAAATATAAGTTTATTATGGAAATTTATTTTTATCTTATGCATTTAATGGGCTTTATCTCTTTGAAACAGACTCCATATTTATATTAAAAATAAAAATTCTTGCAAAATAATAGCCTATACCTCTGAGTTGTCTCATATAATATTATTTGTGGCGGGTATTCAATCAACGGGATTCTTGGCAGTTAAAGTTCACCTATGTATCAAGTTGAAAAATAAAAAGGGGAAAATTCCTTAGCTTTAGCCATTCATGTTTTGTTTTTGAGGGATTCGTATTGCTATGACGTCAAAGGTTTTTAAACAGAAAAGTAAATAATACTCCGAGTCTGAAAGTCGAGATCATCATGAAATCTTCTTCGATATAAGGGGAATGGTGAGTTGAGCTATCGTTGATTCACTTGCTGGACAAAAGGGCACTCGAGGACATGAGGATATCATCCAGGTCTTCCAAGATCGGAATATATATATATATATATATATATACGGAAACGCTGGGACACCTTTTTTTTGCCGGGACCCGGGCCGGAACTTATATTTTTTTAGCCGGCCGGGACTTAATAATATTTTTTGTTCCTTAGACATTCTGAAGTAACGACGTTTTTTAGAAAATATTTCCAAAAAAATAAGTGACGATGTTTTTTTTAGAAAAAACTTTCCAAACAAAAAGTGACGACGTTTTTTTTTGGAAAAAAAAAAGAAAAAAAAGTTTTTTTGAAGAGAATATTTCGGAAATTATTTTCTACAAAAAAGGTTGTCACTATATGAATGACAAACGAAAGAAAATATTTGAGTTCCGGCCCGGTGTCTAAAAAACCCGGGACTCCGGGCCAGGACAAAAACAGCTGGGTACCGGTCGTTTCTGATATATGTATATATATATATTTATTTTTATTCATTAGCATTGCGTCACTGGATTTTTTTCTTCAATTTCGTCTGATTCTGTCTTTTGCGCGTCCAGATATTAGTTATGTCGGTACTTTTTTAACAGTAATATTAAGGGATCGATGAACTCTCCCGTGAGGCCCAGTACAGACTACTCAATAATTCTTCATAATTATTGGGCTTTGTTTGGTCTTTGTTGTATACCGATATATTTATAATATATTTACTTAATCTATTCAATATTTAAAAAGTTAATTTTTATTAAAGACTAAAAATAAATTGCAATGATTTTGTTGAGAATCAAATGTATGCCACGGTATATATATTCAAAAATAATATTTAAACGTTTATTTTTGCACTTTCAGGGTTTTCCTTTGCAGCTTTTATGATATCGACGAGTCAAGCATCATCAAAGACATGCAAAAATGTGACAATAGCAAACATTAAATATTTGGTATTTATTTTCGAGTGGCATTTCGAGTGTTTTATTATTATTTTAATGTATTAGATATATTTATATTTACCCATTCTTCATGCAATGTTATTATTTGGCGCTGTCCAAAACATGATTTATTTTTATTTCAATTGTTATATTTGCATCCTATATTAATAAGATATATTTTATAAGTAAATTTATTTTAGATAAATTAAATGATTTATTTTGCTTTAAAAAGTCTTTGTTGTCGCCCGATATAATCCACCTGAATTTATTTTGGTGCCTGCCGGTAGAGTCTTACCTTTAGAGTAAGCAACTTTATAAATAACGATTTATATTTAAATAACAAGTACCTATCTTTATAAGTTGACATTCCATGAAAAGCTTTCATTCTTAATTTATCGCCACGAATTAAATGTCTTTTCGTGCATTTTTATTAGCGTCTAGAATTATGTATGTGGTAATATTTTTTTACCATCTTTGTCACGAAGTCGACGAGTTAAAAAATAGTTTTATCGACGCTTACATACATTATTGATATAGGTATCATGGAATACGTTGTTATTTGAAAAATGGTTGGCACTTGTAGTTTGTTTCTAGTTCTTTGTTGCAACAAATCATAAAACTACGGCTTTTATTGTTATTTTTAATCTTTTTCCAAGAAATAAATGGCTAACAGTTTAAAACTTGTTTGTAATGACCCTTTACAAATATGCAACACTTTTGTCGGGCTATTTTGTGATCCTGTAAGTCAATGTGTTTGCTTTCCCTGCGTAGACCATTTTTGCAACACAAACTTCAACTTATTTTCTTTCTGTTTAGGAACTAATTTTCCTCATGCTTCCTTAGATGTAGTACACATGTATATTTTTTATACCAATAAATACCATAGATTATATGTGTGTATCATTGATCCGGACTCCAGTGTCGTTTAAAACAGCTTACCTCAGGATATCTTAAGCTTTTGCTCCGAACATACGCGCTAAAACAGATACTTAGACAGTCAATCTATTAAACGATATAAACAAGACTTTATATTTACTTGAACCGGATCAATGCCTTTTTAAAACATAATATAATCAACAAAAAAAAACACGAATTGTTCACTATTTTGTTATAAACAAGAGTAAATTAATTAAAAATTGTCTTTTCTTTAACCTGTATGTATTGTGATTAACTTAAAATGTGTAAACTCAAAAACGATATGTAATATGCAGAATGAGTTGGAATACAAATGGTTTCTCTTAGATCAGACATCGGCAAACTAAGGCCCACGGGCCGCTTACGGCCTGTTAGAAAATTTAATTCGGCCCGCCGAGCTTGTCCAGTAAATAAAATAATATTGCTTCATAAATCATTCATTACGTCTTGTCTATACAATACCGCGTTTCACCATATATGGCGCGCTGACATTGTGGGCCTTTTTCTTTATTTATCTCTTGAATTTTCTCATTGCCATTTGAGCCCTTCTGTAGAAAAAAATGAGCGGACCAAGAAAAGGAAGTGGACAGTCAATGACCTGCTGTGGCCCCTTTTTAAAATTTTATAACTCATAGTGGCCCGCAAGGCAAAAGTTTGCTCATCCCTGTCCTAGATTGTATTATTGCAAGTTTCAACTATTTTGAGTATATTCAAATAATCCTTTATATTAGTTTTTTTACGTTTATCATATTAAATAACTGTATTTTTACAATAATGTGTTAAATATTTTAAAATACTGACAACTGAAAAAATCTTCTTTCAGTTACAAGAACGAACATATCAAAATTGATCCCCTCTGTCACCGATGGAAAGTGGAGTTGGGCTGGTGATGTATTCGCTACTCTTCCCTTGTGTCCCTGCCTTATGGAAAAATTATTTAAAACTTTTACGCCAATTCAAGGATTTAAAATAGACCGGTTTTATTGTTAATTTATGTTTGTTTTAGATTGTCATGTTGTTTAATTATAATTGTATTTTAGTGTTCGTTCATATTTGATGTTAAAATTTAAACTAAAATGTTTAATTATGTTTTACGCAATAACATCTTTTTATATACATTCTGTTTTTTATGCTTCTATATATTTTATGAACTGTGGAATAATAATTTTTTTTGATGTAATATGATAGCCCTGTCAAAAAACAATGGAGCCTTGCCTTCCCACGAACAAAAATATGACAACCATATGCATTTGTATATTTGCTTGTTTGAGATATAAGAATGTTTTAGTTCGATGAATGTTGAACTTAAATCGTTAAAGTAAAGTAGCGCATGCATAAAATAAAATCTTCCTGTTTTCCCAAATAGAACTGGCCAATTTTTTTAGTTCTTCTTTTGTCCGTAAGAGGGGCTTTTATGCTAGAGCTCTTTGGAAATAATAACAGTACTTTTATTATTTATATTTGGAGACGTTTTTTATCTTGTAGTGATTTGATCTATTTCAAATCATCAAATTTAATCACTTTAAACCGGTTTTAAACAGGATTGGACGTAATTTTATGAACAACGACATCTAACGTTAAAGGAAATTACCAAAATTTGGACCATTTTTTAAATACTTTTTCCTTGCATGCGCCACTTTCTTTAACGCTTTAGTTGAACTTAAGAAATAAGAAAGTGCGCATTCTGAAACTGTGTTCTCCAACGTGATTGGTTAAAGCAAGAGAGTGATATAAATTATATAAAACCTAGTAAGATCAACCTATACATCATCATTTCACCAACGAATGTTATACAATAATCGCCCTTTTCTCAATAATAAGGGCATTAAAATGACTTAGTTGAATATAACAATGGTAAGTTATAGATAAATTGCTAATAAAAATGATAGAAAACAAAAATCGAACTTAAATATTTCTAAAACGAAGCATATCAGTGTTAATAGCGGAGGTTTGACGCCTTCCATGAAGGCACTATTAGATTGATGCTCTTTATACAAAATAGATAGCTTCGACGAACAAATATTAATTCTACAAAAATCAATTTATATCACCAAAAAATAATTATTCGATTGTATCTAAGCAATAGGCAAAAAAAAACATTGACAACGATGAAAAAAAACTGGTGGTGATGTTTTAGTTTTTAGTTGAACGTATAAAGTTGAAATTAATTGCGAAGGGTAGTGTAAAGATTAAATTTGATGTTTTGGTATGAAATTGCGTAGACAATAATAAACAACAGAATAATAGCAATGTATTATGTGATGACGTCATTTCTGATTTTTTCATATAAGTTTTCTAAAAGCTAGTTTTTTATGAAAAACGAGTGCTAAAGTGTTGTTTTTTTTACAAGTACAACTATTTCATGTAAACATATAAGTACATCAATAACAAATAACTTATATACTTACAAGTGAATCTCATTTGTAATAAAATCTTCAATTATACTAATAAAATCATCCGGGGGGGTAACTAAGTGTGCTAAAGAGTTGAAATTAATTGCAAAGGGTAGTAAAAAAAATTAATTTTAGGTTCATGTATGAAATTTGAGTGAATAATGATAACACTGGGGAACAGTGAAAAGTTTCTTGAGATATATCAACTGATTGGAATACCTAATGGGTCCCTGATACTTAATTAAAATCATTTTGCTCAATCAGGTCACAATTTTTAGAAATTTTGAGTTTTTTGTTTTGTTTTCGATTTTAGACTTTTAGACAAATCACAACTTTTTTGTCTACAAAAATGGTATGGGTGTTTTGGAAATGGCATGGTCATATTAGGTGGGGTGGATACTAGTTTAAGTTGAAAAATTATCAGAGGTCCAAAAAATACAAAAAACATTTGAACCGATTTCGGGCGACTTTTGTAACTTTTGTTTATAGAGCTACAAAATTAGTATAGATCCGTGGTTCCTAACAGTGGTCCAGTGGACCCCTTGGGGGTCCACACGGGGGTCCACGTGTAATGATCATTTTTTTTCTCTATTTCTTTTCTTTAAAAAAAACGTCATCACTTCTTCTGGAGATTCTTTTCTAAAAAAAAACCGTCTTCACTGAACGCTAACGGAACGCTATTTTTTTTTTGAACGCTGATCGCAAAAAAATCTGAACACTCACAAGCCTGGATATAAGTCAAAAATAAAATATAATTGTAGTTCGCAGATGTCTCGCATTGAATTCGCGTTTTTGACAAAATTGAGGCGGGGTCCACGGAAGTGCCCGAAGACCGTTAGGGGTCTACGAGCCGAATCCAGTTGGGAACCACTGGTATAGATGTTTTTGGAAATGGCATACTCATGTTAGTGGGGGCGGAGATAGGTTTTGAGAGGATAATTTAAAGATAAATCAATATAAATTTCTTTAAACAGTTTTTGCAAAATTGCTTTTAATATTTAAAACTGTGTCTTCTAAAGAATGATAAAAGAGTGGGCCCCTCCCATTGTGTGCGTTAGTTGCATTACACAACTTAGAGAATGGTCTAAAGGTTAGAAGAAGAAGTTAAGTTTTGTGTACTTATGGTGTGGAGAGAACAAAAAAAACACTCAGATGATTGCCATTTTTGCACTTTACACCTTATAGGTATAAATAGAAAAAACAGAAGGAGTTTTAAAGTATCCAAACTTGGATTCTGCTATCAGAAAAGTGCCCCACAGTGGAGATGTTCCAATTCCAGTGTTCGAGTCGCTTCCAGATGTTACAGATGATGAGAGTGCGACTGAGCAGTTGAAATGTGATAGTTCACACAATCATGATGATATACACTTTGAAGGTACAACATCACAGCCAAAGCACTTCAACCAACCTTAAATGACCTTGCAAGAGACTTCAACTTGCACAAAAAATATGCATAACTTTTGGACTCTAGATTAAGTGAGAAGAATCTGATTCAAAGTGGTACAACAATATCCTTCTACAAAACAGGGATTCAGAGTTTGTTCCTTTCTTCTCTGAGAAAGATGGACTTGTTTACTGTAATGACATTCCTGGTCTCCTGGATAAGTTAGGTATAAGTAAATACAATCCTCAAGAGTAGAGACTTTTCATTGGCAGTTCTAAATACTGTCTCAAAGTTGTTCTGCCCATAATGGAAATAAATATGGATCCATTCCAGTTGCCCATGCCACCAAACTAAAGAAACGGATACCACGGATAGTCCAACTATTCATCGGAATTAAGGCCAATTCTAATATCTGCCGCAGCTCGCTACGCAGCTTTGGACTTAAAAATTCCTCTGCATATGACTCTTCAGGGACATTAGCGGCATCTGTAATTAAATATTATCCCGGAATATCACACTCTCTTAAAGTAATATATAAAAGACTTTACAAATATTTTAATAAACGCCACTAAATGTTTTTACTTTTTGTGATCATGTGATCTTTTAAATGTATTAGTTTGTCGTTCAGTATCGATGATAAAATTTTAAGCTATAATGCTTATTTTATAGCTTTACTATGTATTATTATCGATTTTATATATAATCTTATGTATATATTTTTTCTGAACTGTGAATAAAAAAAAAAAAATAATTAAAAAACGAATTCCTTATTTTCTCTGTCACTGGGATAGTATGGCAAGGGAGGAACACTGGGTGAGGAGGAGAGGCCAGAGAGGACTCATATGACTGTTGGAGAGAAAAATGTTATTGCTGACCTCTGGTGGACAGATCAAATATCATTTCCTCCTCTTCACATTAAGGATTAATGGAACAATTTGTCAAAGCCCCAGACAAAGATGGAGACTGTTTTAAATACATTGTGATGCTTTCCCTGGACTGAGTAAAAAAAAAAGGCTGGAATTTGTGATGATCCTCAGATAAGAAAGCTAATGATGATCATCTGTTTGTTTTTATTATGAACCAGACTTTGTATAATGCTTGAAGTTCCTTTGTCTTGATTGTGGATAATTTTTCTTGGAAACAACAAAGTCAAGCAATTATAGGAAGCTTGCAAACAGTATGCTTGTGAGCTGAAAGCAGCTAAATGCATATATGAGCATCAAACTTAATTTCCTTTTCTGTCACCTAGAGAAATTTTCTGAAAATCTTGGAAGTGTTAGTGATGAGCAGGGTGAGAGGTTTCACCAGGACATGAGGGACATGTATGTAGAAGAGGTACCAAGGAATATGGGATAGCCACATGATGGCTGGCTATTGCTGGAGCATAGCTCTTGACTATCCTACATTGCAGCACAAGAGAAGATCTTTAGAGAAAAGTTTTATACGGCTAGTAATTAGCTTCCATGCATATTCAATTTCAATATGTTTTTTTGTATATAAGAAATAAAAAGATTCAAAAATCATTTTTGTTTTACTTAAGTAGTTGTAGTATACACGTTTGTTTGTTTAGCTCCTAGATCAGCCTCACTTCACCGGAACTTAATCGGTATCAGCCGGTGGTAAACTGTCTAGGAGCTAACTAATTATTTGTAAAAATATTAAATTTCGAAGAGAAACATATATATTTTAAAAATGAACTCCTCAAGAGGCTTCTTCTTCTTTTCTCTTTCCAGGATGATTTCCTCCATTTGTCTCCTTATCCGTGGGCATTCGTAGATTAGGTGAATGGAGTTTTATCTCCCTCTGCACAGAGCCGGCATGCCGAAGATTGTATTTTGCCTATTTGTGGAGATGTATATAGAGGCTTACGTGCCCGCTAATCATCGCCACTATCCGGGAAACATTCAGCCTGAGAAGTGGTAGATTTTTTTCCAGATAGGGCTCCGCAATGAAGTATTTGATTGCTGGCACGTAGTCATATGAGTCCAGTATGTCTTCCACCTGGACATGGACACTCGCCTCAGGGCACTCCTTGCTTGACCAATTGATGTGTGTATAGTTACATACTTGCCGTTGGGCTCCTTCCTTTGCCAGGGCATCGGCGTATTCATTACCCCCTGATATTATTATGCCCTTTCACCCATCCCACGGTAATTTTATTATGGGGATGATCCGGGGCCAGTTTTACACTTTGAAATGTCCGCGTTAAGAATTCTTCCAGGTCTAGTATTTAAGCACTCAACTGCAGAGAGACAATCTGTTAGAATGAGAAGACTCTTGTTTTCAGTCTTTTCCAGAGGTAGACTTCTAACTAGGTCAGTATACATAATATGTATACTGAAAAGTATGCAAAATTTGGTTATTTTACAAAAAAAAAAAATATTATAATAGTATCCGCCCCCAATGTTTTTGGCTTTTTTGGGCTCTCTGATAATTTTTTCAACTTAAAACTAGTCTCGGCCCCCACTAATATGACCATGCCATTTCCAAAAACACCCATACCATTTTTGTAGCTCAATAAACAAAAAAGTTGTGATTTTGTATAAAAGTCGACAATCGAAAACAAAAAACTCAAAATTCTAAATTTATGACCTGATTGAGCAAATGGTTTTTAATTTAGTTATCAGGGACCCATTAGGTATTCAAGTCAGTTGATATATCCCTAGAAACTTTTAATTTTTTTTTGTGTGATGAAGTCATTTTGATTTTTGCATATATGCTTTCTAAGACTTGTTCACCCTGAAAAACGGGTGCTAAAGAGTTGAAATGAATTGCAAAGGGCGGTATAAAGATAAACTGGATGCTATACTATAAAAAATGCGTAAACAATCAATGGAACACCATATTAATTTTATTTTTTGGAATAAAACCTATGAATCGTCAAGAAATCTTCAACAGCAGACGTGTTGTTCAAATTTTAATACCCAGGGGCAAAAAATTCAGGTGGCAGCACCTTCGTTTAACATACCTACTATTACCCACACAAACCTCAATATACTTCAATGTTCAATTACAAAAAAGGATATCTTCCTCCTTCTTCTTATGACATTCAACGAGAAGAAGAAAAACTTCATTGTTCTACTGAAAGCTGATCTTGACAACCACAAAATGATATCAAAACTTTTTAATCATCTTCATCATCGTTATATCATGTTGATGAAGTCCTCCTTCTATTTTCATCATCCTTACAAAAGGATGTAATTGAAACTTGTCTTCTTCCTCCTTCAGAGACGATCATTTGCAAGGAGAAATTACAGGGTACAATTATAATGGATAAAGAAGAAAAAAAACTGTTATAGAACTTGTTAAGCTGAAGACTGTATATTTAGATTAGGATCTCATCGATATGATTGGTTGATTTTTGAAAATATAATCGTCAGTTCGTTCTTTATCTTTCATAAACAAAAAAAAATGTTGAATGATTTTTTTTTTTTTTTACGTTATAAAATTCTTTATTTGGCTATCAAATTAAGACAGTGTAAAAAATAAACTACACTAAAATACAGACAACTATAAATAAATAAGTAAAAAACTACTCTTGACAGTTGCGTTAAAATAAATAACATGAATGAACATTGTAGAACATATTTACTGTCAAGAGATTATAACCTTATATACATGGACGAAACAGCGTTTATTTATCTTTAAAAAATCCCGATGACATCTTAAAATCCTCTTCAGAGCTTTCAGGTATACTCCTGAGCGAGATGGCACAAATCGTACAATATCTCCCGCCATTTCCAAGAAGGAGATCCAGGGTCAGGAATTTTAACATCGAGCGCCTCGTAACGAGCCGCTGCACCAAGGATGATCGCTCTCAGGTCCTCAGCTTCCACATAAGAGTTTGCCGTTAGTTGCTTAGCAATTAATGATTTGATGTTGCTACTGCTGCGTTTAGAGCTTTATGACTAGAGGGGGAACTTTTTTTCACTTTGTATGGCCCGAATAGAATGTAGGCCTTTAAAATACTAGGGGAAATTGGTTTATTTTCAGATAAATTAAGTTTTAAAAACTGCTTCACCAATGATAGTGTAGGGCAGTCAACGAATGCGTGTAAGATATTGTTGTATAAGCAACCGCAATTGTTGCAGGGGTAATAAATTTTATTAATTGTCCTGAAAGTTGAAATTGGGCAGTAAATTTTAGCCCGTCTACAATGCCCTGCGTAGAGTGGAGAATCCTTTCTCCCAGGAAAGAGGCAGCCAAGCATCTTGATAAAGACTCTACTATAGATATAGCTTGGCTTAGAATGGAGGTTGCCTTGTATAAAACTAGTGGAACCACCCTAGAGTTGTAGAGATCGATTCTTTTTTGCAGAGAAAGACTGCGCCAAAATTTTGTTTGACCATAAATTTTAGTATTCAACAGGGTCCAGTTACGTTCTGATACACCAAATCTTGTCCACTCTATGCCGAGAATATTGACAGAATTGGCAATCCTGACGTCTTGTATTTTACAGTTAGCATGCGGAAACCACTTCCCTACCGGAAGTATAAAAGTTTTGCTTCTATTAATTGCAAGGCCAGATTTGCCCTCGTATTTTTGAAGAAGGACAGTAAATATCAATCCTTTTGCGAGCTGCACTTCCGAGTTGGCTTCCACCATTAACGTGATATCATCTGCATAGAGGTCTATGAGATGTCTTCGACCACCTAAGCCTGACTGGGGATAAAATATGCGTATTTATCACTCTCATTAATCCAAAACCCTCAGTCCACGCCTTCTAAGGCAGGGGATTATTTAGGTCCAAACCCAACGCAAACCCTTTTGAGTATATGAGGGGCCCAACAACAGAGAAAGTAGGTCTTAAGCCTGCAGGCCCGCCCACGATTTAGGCTATTCTTTTGGGTGCAAACTCTATTGCCAACCTAGGAAGGCATAAGTGAATAAGTGATACTAATTTAAGTATCATTACCCCAATTCCTCTGGTCCGGCATTTCATATTATCTCGTACTATTTTAAGAAGTTTGTTTTCATTTCATACTGCCCATGTCTTACTCATGGGCAGACATAGAAAAGAGAAAGATATTGTGTGGCTCTTGTTATCACTATTCTCTTTCCTCTTTTGAGTTCCTACAGGTATACAGAACAGAAGCAAAAACAGAGATTCAAATAAAAATAAATACTTTACGTTCCGGCCGACTGGCCTACTTCATAAATGAAATAATATTCCTCAAGAGAGGAAAGAAAATAGTGATAACAAGAGCTGGACTCAATTGCACCATTCACACATTCTCCTTTAACACGCCCAAATATCCCTCGCTTTCTATGTCTGCTCATGGGAACAAAATATTGGTTGTTCTCACAAGTCCTTTGTCTTTACATTGGGAGAGGATCAACATATTTTTTATTTTTTTTTTACAAAATGTTGACATACAGAGAGAGAGGGGAGGGTTTGTGATGTGTTGGGCTTGACTGTATGTGCCAATCTGTATAACCAAAATCAGAAGGGCCTTTGTGAGTCGTATGTATACTTGTTCTGAGGTGTTTATATTTATATATTGCCTGATTTAGTCGATCATATTATTGATGATACTGAACTTCAAAGACTCAACTCATGGTTTACATAGCATGTGGGAAATTTTTTAATTGAGGATTCACATAAGTACGCAGAACCGAGGGCTTGGGGTGTATAATATTGTAAATTAGGGTTCCTCTCATTGTAATTAGGGATGGCGGTAAGTTTCAACCCTAAATAAAAGCTTATATTAGCAGGCGGGCCCGAGGGCTTGGGGTGTATGAGATTGAAAGTAAGGACTTTTCATACCTAGCCAGAGATGGCGGTGGGTTTCAACCCTAAATAATTGCCCATAACGACAGGCGGGACCGAGGGCTTGGAGAGTATGAGATTGAAAATAAGGACTCCTTTTATACCTAGCCAGAGTTGGCGGTGGGTTTCAACCCTAAATAAAAGCTTATATCAACAGGCAGGACCGAGGGCTTGGGGTGTATGATATTGAAAGTAAGGACTCCTTTTATACCTAGCCAGAGTTGGCGGTGGGGTTCAACCTTAAATAAAAGCTTATATCAGCAGGCGGGACCCAAGGGCTTGGAGTGTATAATATGGTAAATTAGGGTTCCTCTCATTCTTAATTAGGGTTGGCGGTGGGTTTCAACCTAAAAGCCTCAATAAACATGTGGGGCCCGAGGGCTTGGGTTGGATAATTAAACCTATGCCTCTCATAATGTAAAAAGTGATTTATTTAGTCTTTGAATTCACCGACTTTATCATGTTTGAGCCATGTGCTCACTTTATAATATCGCAATAACATATACAGGATTGTTATAAAAATGCAAACTAGGTTTGGTGAGGGTTTTACAAATCCTGTTTGGATTGCCTTTACTTATTGTTTCGGAATGCTCCAAAAAGTAGTATATTACTCAAAGTAGTATATTACTTTTGTGAAGGAATAACTAATATTTAAAAAAGATATTACTCTGCAGTAAAAAGTAGTATATTACCTACTACTTTCAAAGTAATATTCGACCAACACTGTATATATATATATATATTATATATATATATATATATATATATATATATATATATATATATATATATATATGGATATATATAAGAGAAATAATGAATAAAGAAAAAAAACAATCAAGAAAATGCATAGTACTATCAAGGCTCTTGTGATTTTAAACGATTCTGCTTTATTTTCTTTTTCTGTCCCTTGAGGCACCATCTTCATGTGGGGGTGCCTTATAATAAGATGAGAAGAGAGTTGAAGGGTTCAAAAACCTTTTGTTCTTCTTCTTATTATTATTATCGTTGTTTAGAGGGGCATTCTTATAATGCATTCCGTTCTAACCAATCCTGTACCATTATAAAGAATATGACTCGAGCAATGCAAGATTAAATATAGATTAGTAGGTCGAATTTTTTTCTCTGTAACGTGATTGGTTGAACAAAAAAGGAGCTGTAATTACTCCAAAAAGTTGTTTTTTTAATATGTTACAGATCTTGACGGAGGTAAAATAAATTATACTACAATGTTTTTGGCAAAATGAAACGGGAATAACTCAGTATGTACAGGCGGGTTGAAAAAATAATAATATCAAGGGACCAGGTTCGACTCAAGAGAGGGGAAGGCCATATGGATTAACCACATTGATTTGAACCAAGAACGGATGGTGTAATTTTAACGCTATAAAGCTTATTTAGATATAGTCGGATGCACTTCTTTGAACCATATAGGATTTTTTGAATGTTATTTTTATATCTTTATTAATATGATATATATATATATATATATATATATATATATATATATATATATATATATATATCAGGAAACGACCAAGAACCCGGTCCGGGTCCCGGCTGTGTTTTGATTGTCCCGGTGTTTTATATACCGGGCCGGGACATCAATATTTTGTTTGTTTGTCATAAGAAGAAATTTAGAAAGGAATTTTTCGAAAAAAAACGTCATAAGTTTTCTTCGGAATTTCTTTTCTATAAAAAAACGTCGTCACTTTTTGAAGATTCTTTTCTAAAAGAAACGTCATCACTTCCTTTTTTTGGAGATTCTTGTCTAAAAAAAACGTCATCACTTTTTATTTTCTTTTTAAAAAAACGTCACCACTTCAGAATGTCCGAAAATTTTTATTAATTCCCGGCCCGGTTTTGGCCCGGCCCGTTTTCAAAAATTTAAGTCCTGGCAAAAAAAGGTGTCCTGGTCGTTTCCTGATATATATATATATATATATATATATATATATATTGACATCATGACATTAAACATCAACTGAGAGCTAGAAATATAATTTTTAGGACCACAAATTGTCACTTACATACGTGTTATTTAGGAATTCTTTGAATAAACGCCTCCAATACTGCATATAAAGTTTATTTAATTGAGACTACACACTCATGGAAATACTGTTTTTTAAATATATCAGACGAAAAATAGATAATTACTCAACGTACAAAAATATAAAATTGAGTTGTCCAATGCAAAAAAAAATATTTATTTATCAAGTTACAAGTCTTACAAAATGTTACCTCTTATTATACTGTCACTGAAAAACTCGTTCAAATAACAAGGGACACTCAAATGAGAAGAAAAATTCGTTCGAGTTTCAAATATTTTGTTACGACATTTTTTTTAGTTTACAAAATTGCTGCCCCACTGAATTAGGTAAATAATATAATATTCTTCGTACTTTAAAGCAGAAAATCGTAACTTATATATACATTACTATATTGGTGAACTATCGATTAAAAAAATGTTCACATCAATAAAATAAATTTATTGAAATCATTGCAATACTTGTCAAAACACACACAAATTTTATTTTCTTAAATATTTCCTTTTAAAGACATATATTTGAGAATCATTCTTAGTTTATACCCAACTCTTCGGAACCTATAAAATTCATGAAATCACATAACCTCCAATCTGAATATAAAAAAAACAATGATATCACTTTAAAATTATAATATATTTTCTTTTCATTGAAAAAGATGCTAAAATGTAGATATGACAAATGTCTGTTGCCTAAAATTGATATAATAAACGAAGGCCAAGAATTAGAAGAGAACATAATAGATAAAATAATATTACTGATCTTAAATCCAGAACAACATAATATTTTGAAAGTAATTTATGCCCATTTGCTGAGGGGCTAGCTTTTTACACGGCATTTGAATTCAATGGGTCTTCCCAATACAGTATCACACGACTAGAGCAAGGATGCCGAAGCGAATCGGCGTGCGAAGCGATGGAAGACCCTTCGATTCGGTTCGGCACCGAAAGTGGT
This sequence comes from Caligus rogercresseyi, assembly GCA_013387185.1. Classification (NCBI taxonomy): domain Eukaryota; kingdom Metazoa; phylum Arthropoda; class Copepoda; order Siphonostomatoida; family Caligidae; genus Caligus; species Caligus rogercresseyi. Next base: position 3,341,759 of record CP045910.1, read on the forward strand.
GTTCGAACTTGGCAAAAAAATCGAAAATTCTTTCTCAGTCTCATAGCAATATGGAAGTATTTACACCCCCAATCCATGAGCGACAATTGTATTATTATTATGTCATTATTTTAAGAACGCGTTAGTTATTATTTAGCTTTATGAAAGGTTCAAACAAATATATACAACTTCATACTCATAACTTGTATGTTGTTGTCAGTCTGGCGCCAAAATATCCGTTCTGTTCTCCTTTGTATTTTCTCAACGCCAAGGAAAAAACTAGCACCAATTATCTCTCCTCTGTCAACGGAATTAATGGACAGATTAAAAGAGAGTTCAGCAGCTTCGATGCGACGGGAACTCTACCGCCAACCCTCTCCAAAGTCTTTCACGCTCTCAAAACAATTCCTCCCACTAGTGTGGAAGCAGAAAGAGCATTTTCCGCCGCAGGATTATTCCTGACAAAACTTCGCAGCTGTTTAGATGACAGAAGCCTAGACACCCTTTGCATGCTGCGACATTTCTTCTTGCATAATAAAAAGTGATCTCACTCTCTCTAACGCACACTTTTCGTTTTTCGTGGCATTCTGTCATTTAAAATATTTCGTTGATAATAGTTTTTTCTATGTGCCATAAATATCTTTAATTATAATATACCCAGGTAGTTTTTCTTTCAAAATTGTTTCTATGTGCCATACATCTGTAATTGTAGTATAACATTTTAGTTTTGCTCTCAAAATTGTTTGCCTGAAAAACAAATTGTCAATAAAACTAAACCTTTGGATTTCCTTAGCATCTATTATTATAATTTGTAAAACTGATGTCTAACATCTCATCATTATGATTTAACAAACATCATATTGCTCGCTATTAGTTTTTTATTGTTAAAGGTATAATAAGAATATCATCTTTCGATTTTTTTTCGTTTTTTTTCGATTGCCGAAAGAAGGCGTTTCAATTTCGGCAGAGGCCGAAAAAAAAACTTCGATTTTGCTATACCCTACACACGACATCAGTTCCAATCCACCATACTTCTGTTTGATCTTTCAAGGAATGGATTTAAAAAATATATTAGTTTGTGTTTAACTTTCAATTAAATCATTTTTTTAAATATAATTCTACAGGCTCAATACGTAATTTCTATGCCTTAAAGATGTTTTTGATATTCATCAAGTTATGCGAAAGAGTAGAAGAGTTTTTTAAATTCATTGTAGACGCCATTGTAAATTATAAATAAGTAGATCTTACCGAAAGCCTTATTCAATTAACACTAAAACTACCAGACAGTTGACCCCCCTTTAAAAACCATTAGGGGTCATTAATTATCCATATAATAAATTTAATAGTTTTATTCATAAATTAGTAAAATATTAAGAACATTCAATTCACACATATATAATTTTTCTTCTAAACAATTTTTACATTTTTATTTAGTAACTTTTTCAGTAATTTTAATACATTTTTCACAAACAGAGCATTCAATACAGTTCAATTAATGGAAGTTTATTATTACAATTGTCAATTTGGCAATGCCTGCTACATTTTCTACTACATTTCTTGGTTACCAATTTAGCTACAAATGCAAAATTTTTGTATGTCAAATGTAACATAAAATTAAACAGATACACAAAAAATCAGAGTTCAGGCATATCGATGAGCCCAAAATCCAATTTTTAATCTGTAAAAATATAAAAATGACCCTTGGTAGTTCTAGTGCTAAAATATACATTTCATAATGCAACCAAAAGACGAATTCCTAAAAATAACATGTTTGATTCAACTGACTTTCACGTGAAAAAGAAAATAAAATAATTGGATATTTGATGCAATAAAAATATTTATATTTTTCATTGTATATAATATTCATAGTTCATTTTTTAGTCCATAAATATGTCTTCAGTTTTAGTGTGAAGTTGTGCGTCTTACTGGTATTTCTATCAAATGGTGAAATGGTCAATAAACAGGTTTTTTCTAATTTTTCTTCTGTTCAACACAAATATAGAACTCGGCGATTTGACTCGAAAAATGATATGTATTTGCATCATCATCGAGACAAATAATTGCTAAAAATCACTACATTAATCCTTATTCATATTTCCTTCCAATCCAACCACTTTTTATCATATTAGACAAAATATGAAAAGGTTTTGATATCCATAGAAGTAGAAAGATTTAAACTCATTTAAATAAATGTTTCTATGTCATTTTGATCACCATTGTGTGTTCTAGAGTGTACTTCAAGGGCCTTCGCATGTTACTCATCCAGCGACTTATCAGCCTAAATTAAGTCTTATTTGTTTGCTCATTGGTTATGACACCATCCAAGTAATGATTGCATGGCGATAAAGCAAACTTCACCGATATCAAGTTGGACCTTCAAAACGCAAAGCTAAATAAATATTCAAAAGTGATACCATTAGTCACGTAAGATAAAAATAAATTTGCTGGAGTCTCTTATTAGTACTCTGAACATGATAAGGTATGGCAATCTACCTCATTTATTTTTTGTCTCCAAGCCTTAAAGATAAACAAAGAAAATATATCTATAGAGGATATATATATATAATTTTTTCTGGGTCGATTCTTTTTAGGCCGCATTGTTTGATAATGTATGTTTACCAGAGCCGGGATTCGGTAGAAAAATCTACAGTTGGTTCAGTATTCGGAATATACCTTCTACCGTTCGGTATCGGTATTCGGTAGATTTTATTATATATCTACAGTATCGATCGATATTCGGTACGGTAGATAGAAAAGAGAGAGAAATTTATTTATATATCTACTTTTATTTCTTCATATGCATTTAATATCGGCAATTTATATCAAAGGACAATTAAGTACATAATTTTTTAGAATTTTTTAAAGATATTAAAAATTTAAAACATACTAATCTTTAATAAATTATATATGTACTTGGATTTTGTGAGAAATGGAAGGCTATAGATTTTTTTCATATACTGTCTCTTATTGTCCGATATTAAATTCACTTTCAGGTACTCTAGTATTCAATGCATAGCATGTGCTTATATTGATTGTATATTTATGTATCTGTTCTATACTACTACAAGTTTTTCATTGGAGCTACATCGTTGTTTATTTATTTTGCAAAGTTCAAGTTCTTCACACAAGGGAGCACTTCCACTTTTACCTTAGTACCTAGTAGAAATACTGTACAGATTTTCAATAGGTACGGCATTTGGTAGGTTTTACCGAATATCATATAATCAGTATCGGTATTTACAATCGACCGTCAGGAGTACCGAATATCGATTTACATTTGGTAGTCACAGTTCTGATATTTATATATAAATATACAATATTTTATATATATATATATATATATAATTCACTAATCTCTGTCCGTCCGTCTGTATGTCCGCACGCTATCTCCTCCCACATTTATGGTCAAATTTGAACTTTGAAGGTACCTGTGGCATCCTTGGGTCAAGGCAGACCTAATAAAACATACTTGCAAAGTGATGGGACCAGAAAATGAACTAGAAAAATCACCTTTACTGATTTTACTACCTACTTTTCAAGGTAAAGAGAGTAAAAAAGAAAAAGAAAAAAAGCATCTATGTGACTTAAAACTTATCTTTGTACAAGTCAAACTGTTTATGAGGAATGCTGTACAAAACAAAAATTATTGTAACTCATTTGACATTTAGAAAAACCTATTTTTATCTCCACAAAAATCCATGTACAAATTTTAAGAAACTTATGTAATATGAACATATGGGCACCGTAGCGCCCAAATATGCGAGTATATATAATAGGCCGTATTTT
>CP045910.1:3345623-3362710 GCA_013387185.1 Caligus rogercresseyi
ATATATATATATATACAGGTTCCCCTGATGAAACCTTGGCGTGAAAACTCTTTCTTACAAAAAATTGAATAACTATGTTATTAATAGAGATATTTATTTCAAATGAAGTGCATTTAAAGGTGAGGATGTCCTCTATAGGATTATTAAAACTAATCTCCCTCAGCATCTCTAACTTTCTGTATGCGGCCCCTGAAACTGGCACAGGCCCTCGTCAACATCTCTCTGTCCATGGACGCCCATATTCTTCTTGATGAAGGTAATGAGGCCATCTTGTTGTTAGCCTGTCTATTTAAGATAGCACTTCAAGATAGCCCAAGACAAAATAGTCCATTGGATTAAGGTCTGGCTGCTGGGATGTAACATCTCCATCCCAAACTGCCTTAGTTTTTGCCTGCAGCCACTGGAGAGATCTAACAGAGACCTGGCAGGGTGCAGAGTCCTGCTGCCAGACCCAAAACGTTCTCCTGCGACCTCCCTGATCCCAGGGCATGACCACCTTTCCCATTACATTCAGGTATCCAGATGATCATCTGGACCTTGTTCACAAAGTCCTTGTCCCTGACCTTTCTTGTGGACAATTCTGGCCTAATCACTTTACGTGGATCCTTGCAGTCCTCTAGGATTTCTCAATCTTTGACGCTTGTAAGAGCCACAGAAGTTACCTTGACAGCTCCGAGTTGGATACATGCCTTCATGCTAACCAAGATTGTCACCACACGGTGTACTCCGTTCCTCCTCGCTGAAAACAATTTCCTCCAGATCGCTGTATACGTCCTTCATGTGTTTTGAATCAATGGGCTGTATAGCGGAACCCAGTAGCGTTCTTCTACTGGTATAACTACCGGCCTGCTATCTATCTAAATAACTAAGTTACACAAATATTAATTTTGCGCCAATCATCGGAGGACCCTAGATATATATATATATTATATAATATATATATATATATATATATATATCTATATCGATATATTATACTATAAATATCTATTTTAATGTATACTTGCGATATATGTCAACACTTCCTTTTATGTGCATTGATACATTATACTATATATATATGTATATTTCAAGGGAATGGAGTTTTTAAGATAAGCATTAGAGCATGAATTGAGTTCATCGGGCCAAAAATCTACTTTTCAATAAGGTATATATTCTTTGTTCCCAGGTATAAATATATATAAAATAAACAAAAAGAAATCATTTTCCAATACGTCCCTATTGAATGTTTATTAATATTTGTTGTTTCACATGCGAAAACGAAAACAACATCAACAATCACTTGTCTAGACACCATTTTTAATAAACAAATCCACCAAAACATATTATTTTTAACGAATAAAACACGTATTTCAAAATACGTTTTGTTTTTGCTATTCGTGTAAATTATTAAAAAAAAGAAGCATACAGCATAAGTTTTTTCTCTAGGCGGCAACATTATCGAGAACAACAATAAGAACATTAATAATAATAGATGCCAAACTTTATTTTTGCACAGAATCCTTTAATAATATATGTGTAGATAATTCGTTCAGCCACTAAATAATAATAATAAGAATATAATCAATATATAGGAAACTCGATAAAACTATTAATAAAATATCTCTCATATTTGCTTAAAAGTTCGGAACGATGCAAATAGACAAGATAAGTTTTTATATTTAGCTGTTTTCCTTATGTTCTTGACAGCTAAGATACACTTGAGGACATGGATACACAATAACATGTCAAAACACATTATATTTAATGTAACATACTTATGTATATCAGTAGCAACACATCATCCATTGTCCATCCTTCGTTGAACCTATTCCGACCAATATTTTCCGGTTTAAAAAAAGATTCTTCCGTTTTTTTGCTTTTTTGTTTTTGTGTAAATGGTTCGATAGAATTGCAGTCCCGACAGGATATAAATAAGCATAATAGAGTGTAAATTAGTCTATCGACCAAGGATCTTATCAATGAGGTAGTGGACCAAAAATGACCATCCCCTCTCGGGAGTATTCGAACACCGCCCCCAACATTGAGAGTTTGACACGCCTAACACGCACGGCTATCGAACTCCTTATTTCAAGTGGATTGGTCCAATAAGTACAGATTCTGATTTACTTGATAACATATTTAAAAAAACTAGATTCTGAAGGAAAATCATATTTCAAGAGGTGCAAGTATTTATTTAGAAAGAACAGTTTTGAAAAAAAAAGTTTAATCTATCATCACATATGGCACAAAAATTGCAATATCAGGAACTGTATTATGAAGTAAAAATGATCTGTCTTGTTTTGATAAATATATATTAAGAAATTGATGTAGAAAACACAATACTTTTTTCTCATGAAATATTCTATTCAGTTTTGAAAAGTCATCCTTATGAAAAATACCCTACAAATGACTCTTTCAAAAGTTAAATTTCTGGTTTATTTTTTGTACGTATTAAAAAAAGTAGTTTGGAATCCTTGTGATCATACCAACATTTGAATCAAATAGTTTATATAGCATTTATATTGAGGACAATTTAAGCGATCGAATGGCGAAAAAAAATACTACACAAGTTTATTACATAACTGTGGGTCCGTTAAGGAGACGTTTAACGTTATTCGATTTCGTTAAATCCTAGGGTGCGCCCCACTGTCCATATACTCGTATATATATATATAATGGTTTTTTGTTAATACAAATTTGTCTATTTCTATACCATTATAATTCGAATTGTACACATTTATTTTATATCTTTAGTTTTGAGATATAATTAATGCAGAAAATGTTTATTTTTTGTTTTATATGAAATTCTTTTAAGAAAATAAATTTCCTCTAAAAATAAAATACAATCCATTCCAGTTAGATTTGTTGTTTTGAGATAAATCAGCATATAGCAGGAGGTAGCTAAGACTCTAGAAGCCTTGAATTGTCTTAAGTCGAGGACGCATGTAGTAATCAACATAAAAAACTCTTTCTTCAACACCTCCAGAGACAATTTCATGAAATAGAAAAATAGAAGGGACCATTTCTTTAACAATATATATTATGAATAAAACAGGGACAACAGAGCTTCACTCTATTTTGACAGCAAAATTATATCATATATATATATATAGTTACCCCTTTATTCTTTACTGGCTTTGTCCACCAGTCGTATTTGTATCATTTTGTATGGAAGACAAAGGAGACAAAACAAAGTTATTTTATGCATTCAATTGATACCCAAGAACTCCTCTTTTACTTATAAATTTAAATTATTAATTTTGATATTATGCAGTTATACACGAGTCATTTTTCATATGGAGAGTTTGAGTTAAGCTTGCTGTCCTTTGACAGTGATTGACTTTTTTTAGCATGCTATGATCAAAGAAAGAGTCACAAAACAAGTGACCACCGTCAAAATTTGTATAGTTGTTGCAATAAATTTGATAGATATCTAATAACTTTTAAGCTATAAAATAGTTGTGTGCACAGTTTTACTAAGCAATAATTTACTTTAAAATGAGTTATTTTGTGTGTTTAGTAAGAGTTGCGGGGAATTAGCCCAATCCTACTATTCTTTATGTAATGTGTTCATTCTGATCAATATATATATATATATATATATAATGTATAAAAATACAAATGCATTTAATTTTTATGTTTCCACTTGTCCAGGATTGTTGAGTCACATAAGATTTTTTTAAAATCCAGCTGAACTCCTGTAAAATTTAGCAACCATGTGAGCGACAATATAAAGAAAATGCCGTCTGATCCAAAATGTATTGCTATATAAATTTATAACGATATATAATTGAAATATTCCGTGAAATGTAAAAATATTAAATGTGCTTTAAATTAAAAATTACATTTTTATTGGTCAAACCGGATATAGTTTATAAAGTGATATTTTACGGTGATAAAGATGTAGTTATAAAATGCACAGCAAAACAAAAAAATTAACAATATATACTCCTAATAACACAACATCCATTTAAAGAAAAACATAAATGACCGAAAATTCAATACATCAAAACAAAAAAAGTTATTAAAACAGAGAGATAATAAAAGATGAAAATAAAATTATATCGACATTTAATCCCATCACTTTAGATGAAGTTTAATAGTTAAACGCCAGAGATGTCATTGTTTGAAGCAGTTTTTTCATGTTGAGTTTGTGATATGTCTTCGTGATTACGGCGTTGATTATGTTTCTATTTTATCATAATAAAACACTACGATCCGCCTCACCAGAATTAGAGTCCTCTTCCTCAAACTCCCTTCTGTAACTAAGAACTTTAAGGGAAATCAAGTATTTTCCAACGAAGCCTCACGGCATTGTAAGATTTAAAAAAAGTTATTAATATTTTATTAGCTATTTAGATTTTAATGTCTGTTTTAGTCTTTTAATTCAACGTGAGGTTTCATTATTATAGAGTGAATTAAATTTTTATAAACCTTAATCGATCATACTATTGCAACTTAGTATTTTTGTTATATCTGATGTGATTATTCTTATGTCATGTATTGATATTATGACTAAAACGTCTTTTTGTGTCTATATGATTCGATAGAATTGCATCCGATAGGATATAAACAAACATACGAGCATTGGAATTAATCTATCAAACTTAGGATCTTAAAAAATGAGGTAAAAAATAAGGTAGACAAAAATGACCATCCCCTCTCGGGAGTATTCGAACCTGCGCCCTAGACGTCGATTTATGTATTTCATACGCAATTGGTTCGACTATATTTAAGAACTGAAATACAGGGAGAAAAAATATTAGATTACTCTCTCACTCTTAAAATTGTAATAACTACAAATCTCGATTAAAACCTCGCTCGTTGTAGCATACTGCAGCGGGGCAAGTTTCTCAGAATCGAAAAGAAAATTATTCGATGGTTTCATTCTTCTCCTCACAAAACCAGCACCTTCTATTTTCTTTAAATAAAATATCATCAAATTTATTTTTGGAAGGATTCCTTTATCTCCATTTTTAGGGAGATACACTGCTTTATGTTTATGTTATTATATTTATCATTTGAGTAGGAATGGAAGTAATTGAACAATCAAATTTAGAAATCAAGACCTTTTTGACATATTACGATCTGTGTTGTAATACCGTGGATCATTATTGATACTTCTTTTTGTAAAACTATGATCCTATAGCCTGGTGTAAACAAATAAAACGTTACACGCATATATATTTTTTTGCTTATTGTATCGTATACTTAATGTTTTGTACCATTTATCTACTGGATCGTATAAATTCATTTAACAGTTTAGTTGGTTCCTCGTAGTTGCTGCTAGACGGCAGTAAAATCCAGAGCTGGGATTCTGTACCGCCGATTCGGTATTTGGTAGATTTATTATATATCTATCGAATATCGATCGGTGCGGTAGATAAGAAAGAAAGATACATAATTTATTTATGTATCTACTCTGTGACTTCTTAATATGCATTTAGTATCGAACCTTATATATGAAAAGACAATTAAGTATATAATTTGTTATAATTTTTTATAGAGATTATTTGAAATTAATGCATGTTATTTTCATCTATAAATCATAATTGCTCTTGGATTTTAAAGGAAATGGAAGGCAATAGCAAACAAATTATTTCCTTAACTCTCTTTTCTTATACGTTGTCCGGTATTAAATGATAAGGGTTTTTTGACAACATGTCTGACTAAATTCAGTTTAGTAAACAAAATCAGGGATTCAACATTAACAAACAAAACCTTTTAAAAAGTTTTGCTTTACTTTTTAAAAGGCACATAAAATTATCCAAGCACAAAAAAGAAATAGTAACTGATTAAAGTTTCATAAATAAGTTAATTATTTGCGAAATCACTGCGACGTTCAAATCCTCTAAAGATTTCTTTGTATTTATTCTATACTGAGCTTTGGATGCTGATGGCGTTGTCTTTGAGTTCCTTTTCCTCAAGAGTTTTCGAGACAAAAATATAAAATTTTACTCAGCAAAGTACAACTCTAGAAGATGTTTTTTTTTAGATATTTGCATTCTCTGCAATGCAAAACATGTTCCTCTGTCCTTTGACAAGCTTGTATCGCCAAAATTCTTCAGAATAAAGTGTATTTCAGTCCTTTCTCTGACGTAGAAAATAAGTTCATTGTCAAAGTCTATTTCTAACAAGAATGTGTAATCATGAATATTATATATGTAATTGATTGCTTCTATGTAATTAATATATAATATTATTATTAAATTCTGTAGAGTATATTATATTTCATATTATTTATGTACAATCAAGCAACTCATTGCAAAAGTATTTTTAGACAACGTTTATATTTGACTATCACAAAATCTCATTCAGAATGCGGAGTCAAAAGTTACGTAAGTCCTCTTTGTTAGAGCTAAACAATATGTTCTTTGTGTCTGTTTCATTCCATATTATCCAACTAAATTTGTAACGTTTAATGAAACGTCATGGGTTCTGCATAGCAGAAATATACTCTGGCAAACATATTTTTTAATAAAAACTCTTTCAGATTTTAAGTGATAAAAAATATTGTCAAAATCTTAAATGTTATATCCAAAGAAATATTGATTGTTCGCATATTGAAATTATATGGCCATACTTGGGATGGGTTTTAATTTTATCTATATAATAATTCACCAATCTCTGTCCGTCCGTCTGTATGTCCGCACGCTATCTCCTCCCACATTTATGGTCAGATTTGAACTTTGAAGGTACTATGGAATCCTTGGGTCAAGGCGGACCTAATAAAACTATAAATAAATAGACCTAATAAATTTTGCAAAGTGATGGGACCTGAAATGAAGAAGAAAAAATGTCATTGGATAAACCTTTTCTGATTTTACTACCTACCTAGCATTTTATCTCTGTTTGTGTGTTTGATCAAATTTTTTGACTCCCTTCTTATCAAGATATTTCAAATCTAAGCACAGATTGAACTCCTTGGGCCAAGGCAAAGGTACTTTCAAAGTTCAAATCTGACCATAAATCAAACATATGGGCGCCATAGGCGCCCAAATATGCGAGTTGTTATTATATCACTAACAGACTGATTGTTTGTTTATAGTTATTTCCATCTTGCATGCGATCTAGGACTGTCCCAAGGAAATAAAAATAAACAATAAGGTCAGCAAAACACTTCAAAATAGTCCTACTTTTTACTCTTTGTTCAATTTGCCATTATATTTTGATTCCAATGCTTTTAATGCAATTTAAATGTGATATATATTCATCTAATTTCTTCTAAAGAATGCCTTTAAAAGAAATATAGAATAAGTACATTTATTAAAAATAATAATTACTAAATAAGAACCTCCGCACTAATTAAAAAATGCAATAGAGGACACACAACTCTAAAAATACAAGCATTTAGTCAGAAACCAAGTGAAAAAAACTCGATGGTTACAGAGTTAATTCAAAGGAAATTATGAATTTAGATATAATTACCTCCGCCGAAGGAGGTATTGTTTTCAGTGGCGTTTGTTGGTTGTTTATTTGTTTGTCAGCAGGATAACTCAAAAAGTACTGAACGGATTCAAATGAAACTTTGTGGAGTTGTTGGAAATGCCAAAAGAACAAGTGATTAAATTTTGGCATCTCTAAGTGCTTTTTTAATATGCAAAATGAGCAAAATACTACTAATAATATAATGAAATGGGGTCTCTATTCAGGGAGTAGGAAAGAACAAACGCTAAAAAAATATCATTGACGTATTATTGTTCATATATCAGCTCAGGACTATGTTAACCCAGTGACGTAGCTTAAACTTCTCCCTCTTCCCGTCTCTGAGTGCTTTTTTAATATGCAAAATGAGCTAACAGAGAGGAAACAATGATTAGAGATAGAAAATCGGGCGTGTGAAAGGGAGAATGTTTGAATGGGAATGTTGTGGGGATCGGCGGAGGTACACACTCTCTGAGTGTATATATGCCTCTAGTTTTCACTGGCGTTGGTTGGTTTGTTTGTCAGCAGGATAACTCAAAAAGTACTGAACGGATTCGGATGAAACTTTGTGGAGTTGTTGGAAATGCCCCTGTTCCTCTACGCCGACCAGTCGTGAAAAATCCGCCTCGGAAGGCTCATAAGGACCCCGTGACGGCGGAGGTTTGCACTCTCTGAGTGTATTTATGCGTCTAGTTTATATTGTTTTATTTCTCCTCTTAAAATATAACAAAGGCCCACTTTAAGCTGGTTTGTGCCTTGTTTATAGCCGAAACTATAATATATGTACCTCATAAACTTGATGAACGCAACATCTTTATGTTAAAGTAGTATATATTTTGCTCAGTCAAATGATTTCCTAAATTGATATTTGAGTTTCAAATGCTTTGTTTTGCTTTTATAACAGCCGATGTTTGGATACAACTCTCGAGTTGTTAAAGTTCCAAATATTTATGCCAGGATTGGAATCAACTCCATAAAATTAAATATACTTTCGATGAACCTCATAAGAAGATCAGTTTTTTTTCGGTTAAAAATTTTATTCGGTTAACTGTGAAAATTTTATACAGTGTAAAAATAAAATACACTAAAATTATATACAAAAACAGAGTAAAACAGGTCAGTTGCGAAAATACATCAATGAACATTTTAGTTCATATTTACTGCCCTGAAGAATAACTTATAAAAAGGACAAATCATTATTCGATTGGTTTAAAAATGAACGATGTTTTCTTAAAATCTATTTGATAGTTAGTATGTAGAGCTTTGATCTTGCTGGCACATATTTAATTATATCGCCAGCCCATTTCCACGTTGCGGGGTTTGAGAATCCATTGTCTTGTATGTTAATTGCAATTCTTTTGTGTCAATTCGGCTCAAAAAAGGAGGCCTGCTGATTGAGAATCATAAGAATGATTGAAGCTTGTTTCAAAGTTTCTTCTATGTACATCTTCTTATTACCTTTTTCTCTTTTCTCTTCGCCTTTCCTGGGTGAAATGATAGACAGTAGTAGTACTATGTATGTACGTGGGAGTTGCATATATTTGTATGTACGACGTAACTAGAAAATAGAGAAAATCTGAGGGGTCTTATTACACCGGATACCTAGGGTCATATTGATTCAATGTATTTATTCCGTTCTTTTCTCCATAAGTATCAAACCACGTGGAATCTACTGCATAAGCACACAAACAATGATTTATTTGCCTGTTTGTCAACCTCATATAAAAGGATTCAGACTTGTTGACGTTCGTGAAAAATTGTCGTTCATTCGTTGTTCACAAAAAGTTATCGTTCGTCATGCATCACCCGTTTAACATTGAATTGTTCATCGTTCAATTGTCGTTCGTTTGCCATTCACCATAAGTTATCGTTCATGTTAATTTCAATTGAATCGCTCGTCGTTCGTTTGTCGTTCATTGTTCGTTTGTCGTTCGTCATCTGAAACAAAAATGGCGTCGTTTTTTTGAAAATATTTTAAAGATTGAATTGCTCGTCGTTGATCGTTCAATTGTCGTTGTTTGCTGTTCACTAAAAGCTATCGTTCGTCGTTCATTGTTAATTTTACATTGAATCGTTCGTCGTTCATGGTTCATATGTCGTTCGTCATTTTGAAACAAAAAAATGGCGACGTTTTTTTATAGAAAATATTTTTTTCTCGTCATTACTAAGAAAAAGTGATGACTTTTTTTTAGATATGAAGTTTCCCCTGAAAAAGAAAAATCTTTGTCTCTTTTTTGGCGCCAAAAACAAACGACAAACGATAAGAACAATTTTGTTGTCGTTCATCGTTCACGAACGACATACGATTATAAATGACTGACTAATCAACAAGTCTCTAAGGGATTCATTCATTGATAACATTGTTATGGTTCTCATCAAGGTCTGATTCCGACATTACCTATTTTTCCAAAACCTTCCTTCAGACTCAGCCCTCGGACTCTCTGGACACATGGAATCAGCTAATTCTTACAGCCGTTGGAGTAATGTGCCTTTGAGATTACTTCAAAATAATAACTTTATCTCCAGAGCTCCCGATAGTGACCTTCAAAAAGTCGTGCCTATAAGAAAATACTATTTAAAGTATGATTAGATAATCCGCTAAATAATTGGCCTCAATGGTTATTGGTTGCGCAATATGCAAAAAAGGCAATAACAATGTCAAAGTCAGCAACTGATGGTAAACTTTTTGTTTCCCCTTTTATAATTAAATATGCACTATAAAACTCAATAAAACAAAGAATGGAAAGATGAAAGATATTAATATTATTATGTCTTCAACAATTAATGCCTAAATATTCTGTCTTAAGGAAATGAGATTAAAGAAATTGATTTTTCAGATATGAACGCTATAAAAAAATTAACTTGGTAACTGATTTCCATCTAAACTATCACATTTTTTATAAGTTAAAAAATAAACAAGAAATTCAAATTTGAACCTCCTACATTTTGCGCCAAATAATTTGAAAAAACGAAGGTATACTGAAGACATGAGAAGCGATCAATAGCAAAAAAAAAAAAAACTACATTAGTTTACAATGTAACTTCTGTGTCCGCTGAGGAGACATTTAACGTCGTTCGATTTCGTTCAAACTTTCACAACATCATATATATATATATATATATATATATAATTGACTATTTATTATTCTTTGTATTACGTTAGTTTTTTAATCTGTAATTGCATGAACCATTAGCGACGAAATAAACACTAAAAAGCATAAATACTCTATTGGAATGTATAATTAACAATATTGAAATAAAAATTAATCTTAGAGAAATTATTATTAGTATTTAATTCTCGTGCTCTATTAGAATTTAATTTATACAACAATATCCAGTTTTCACACGTATGTAAATATATATAAATATATATATACAGGGGCGGAGTGGCCACCGGGAGTACCGGGACTATTCCCGGTGGGCCGCAGGCCTAAGAAACATAAACGGCCGTTGACAGCCTCCCAATGGCATATTGGGGCCTGTATAAGGCCGGCGAGGGCATAATTGTCCCGATGGATAAATTCTTCCCACTCCGTTCCGATATATATATATATATATATATATATATATATATATATATATATATATATATATATATATATATATATATATATATATATATATATATATATATATATATATATATATATATATATATACTCTTCCTTTGTATCTATGTAGGTACACAACTGAGTACGCAGTCACAAAGGTAAGAAAGAGCCACTAGCAAAGAGTGTATGTAATAACAACACCCTCACATATCCATATCTTAAGAGGAAGACTCGTTCGCGCTTAATAATAATAGGAAAAAAGAGAAACACGGTAAAAATACTACTACTACAAACTACAAACTCCCTTACTTTGGTGGATGTGTGGACCTCTTCTTCTTCTCCTCCTCCTCCTTCTCCTAAACTCTTCTCTTCTTCTTCTTCGTGTTTCACCCACCCTCTCTTCTTCTTCTTTGCTATACATGCACTCTCACACAACACACAAGAGAGTAAAACGTAAAAATGTACTATTTAATTTAGTAGTAGTTCAGTGACTTGAAATCCAAGAGCAAGGAGAGGCCAAATAGAACTACACTCCTTTGTCACCTTTTTGTCCGTAGACGTCAAACAAAGACATCCAAACGTCAATTTCCTCCTCTCTCGGCTGTCCCTTTTGTACTTTTATATTTTTATACTGATTGTGTTCATCCTACCTACTATCTACCTACCCACTCGCCATCTTCGCCCTTCAAATTTCCTCAATTAAGGTGGGGTATTATACAAACTTTATTTTTATATTATAATAAAATTATTATAATTTGATATTTGATGGTTTATTTGGGAGATAACATTAACCAAGAGATTAACCAGTTCACTATTTGCCAGTCTTGCAATACATTTTTCTTCAAAATCCGGCACAATAAAATCTGGTTTTTTAAGAAGTAATATAATGTTATATGTATCATGTCATCTAAAAGAAAAATTATGCTTTGTGAAAATACTTCAATATATGCTTCAAAATTACACTTTATATAGGCGGTTAATTTAATATTATTCATATATTATGACGTTTAGAACAAAATATTCCTATCTACTAGAGAGCCATGACGGCGTCCTTTTGATCCGTTGTCATAATTGCAATAATATCTTTCTGTTACAAAATGGTTTGCAATCACTATTTTACAATAAACTTTGTACATCGTTATTCAAACATCTACCTATTTTGGAGGCAAAAGTACCGTTTGTGGTGAAAATATTGGAATATCTTATGAGGCTGTGATCTTTTTGATTCGTTCTTAAATTTTGTAAAAACTTTTTACTCCAAATTAATTTTTATAAGGACGATTTATATTATATATATCTATATATATCAGATTTTTTCATCAAAACACAATAGATGTCATTATCAATCATAATAGCCTTTTTAAGTTATCACATGATGACACAAAAATACCGATAATCTATTTTGGTCTTATGTTTCAAAATACTCTGTTGTGAAAAAGAAATAATATCTACTGTTTCATTCATCACATTAATATACTTGTCATGTAAATTTCTTCTTCAATTATATTTTGTATAAGGATTGCTAATAAAGAAATGTTATTATTAATAATATTCCTGGCGTATCGAAGACAGACTATGTACAAATATTTTATTCTTAATGTCTTATACATTAATCAGAAAATGTCCTTTGCAAAAATATCCTATATATTTTTTTCAATTTTCAAATACCTTCATTAGTTCCCAATTTGACCCATATTTTACTTCATAATAGCTCCTTAGGACCTTAATTATAACAAATTTTAATAAGAGTATGTTAAATAAATATAATCCTTTGTTAATACAATGGAATATTTATTTAAAAAATGCCGATCAGATCTTTAGTTTGAGCTCAATTGTTGAAATGCTTGCAACTTTTGTTTTTTTCAAATGTGTCGAAAAGGAAAAGTATTCAACTAAAATAATGATCTATATATATCACACACAAAATATATATATGATACATATATATATATATAATAATTATATATATATATATATAATATTTATATATAATGTGGTATTAAATAACTAATTTCTTTTTATGAAAATACAAAATAACTATTGAAACTAAACTAAAATAACTATCAACTGCTTAAAATTTGTTTATTTTCTCATCAGCAAGGTGATCATTAAATATAATAAATTTCTTATATTTTTTTGACTTTTGATAGCTAAATCAATTGAAATTGATTAAAAAACTAATAACAAACACTAAGGTAAAAGACTACTTCCTCTTGATAATATATTAAATCTTCATCACATTTAACGTTAGTCCTGCCTGTTTGTTTATCTCATAAAATAGATTCACCTCACTGGAACTTAATCATTAGGTTCTAACGGGTATTTAATACACAAATAATAAATATATATTAAATTTCACCAACATCTTGTCCTGTTCAAAAATTTGTGCACGTTTATTTTTTTCTTGTGGATTAACATCGTTAATTCAAATATTATGGTGTATTTACCTATGAAGCGACTAGTGTCTTTATTTATAAAAAGTGTCAAGTACCTAGATAGTCGTAGACAAGCTATATATATATATAATATATATATCGGAAGTGTACCGTAATAGTATTCTTTAATTTACTTCTTTGTTTATTTTCAGATATTCTAATACAAAAGAAAAAATGATTGCCGTATCGAGGTTACTTAATCAGTCAAAAATTTAAAGGTTATTTTTATTTATCGATAAAATATTGCTAAAATCACTAAATGTTCTATGTTTAATGCTTGAAACTACAAACACCCCATTTCTAGCTTCTCATACAAGCACAATTTATTTAGTAATGGTATTGTCAGAGTATTTTCGACTTCATAGGAAAATAATCCTCCGTACAAATGTACCGACACAGGCTTATTATACATATTTGCATGGGTCGATCCCACGAAGGATCCACCAATGGAATGACATGCTTTTCATGTTGAACGGTTTGCTGATTTTACTAAAAAGGGGTTTAGCTACTAAAACACTTGTCTAAGGACTTTGAAGAGACCTCTTATTAGTAAACTACACAAATTTTGCTTACAAAACACTTTCTATGGATTTTAAAGGTATAAAATGTGCTATTTTATAGATGGAATTTTTCTTGAGTGAATGTAAAACGTAGTGCTGGTTTTTTTTTCTGCAACTACGCGGCTAATTAAGTATTTTAAATATTTGTTAAACAGCTTATTCTATTATGTCAAAAGATGTTGCAGGAAAAAAATATATATTCTTGAAAGGGGGGTTAACTATAATATGTTGTCTGATCTAAAGGAATTATTGTCTCAATTTTTTAGATTAGTGTTCTTCTGATTTTTGATAAATTGGATTTAAGCAGAGATAAATAATTAGATTAGTTTTTTATGTTATCTTTTTTACATTAATGAAGGTATTAATAAAATACATTCTAATGAATGTTTTACGCTTAAAATATGGAACGATTCACTTACATTCATTAGATTACCGTTTTACTAATTCCAAGGACTCTCGAATTAGGGTGCAAATGAAGATGCTTTGCTTTTTAAAGATAATTTCTCCTAGTAAAGAACGTTGTATACAATACACTTTCATGTGGAATCTGTCTTAAAGTAACTATGGAACGTTACACTGATTTATTGCCTAGAGTTAAGCTATTAAATGAGGGTTTTTTTGTGCCCTTGAAAATCTTCTTCCGTTCAATTAATGAATGTTGTGTATAAAATGCATTCTACGGATGTTAATTGTATAAAATGATATAAGGAAGTAATGGTGGAGGATAATACGGGGTAGGAAGAATGATCCGCGATAGGAAAAAATGGACCCTAATCTTTGGTCCGTTTTTTAGATTTAACACGAAAATCATTATGATGAATTGAAATAATAAATTATTTTTCGCCAGAATTTACTTAATTTATATGATAATAGTATTTGACCAATATTATTAGTTGTATGTCACTCAAATACTCCGATGTATTTGGGCCATTTTATTCCAGGAGTCATCGTTTTCCTTTTCTAATTAGGGTCATTTCTTCCTGGGTCATTTTGAGCATTTTTTTTAGGCTGTATTTTTTTTGTTCATTTCTCCGGACACCGCATAAAATATAAGATGCACCAAAAACGAATATACTAGATTTCTGTTCTGCGAAATAAAAAAACTGGGAGAATCTGTTAAATTATTATTACTTTTATATCTGGGACGTGTTAGCTCATTGCTTCAGTCATGCTCTAAATGTGTTAGAACGTGTCTTTCCCTCCGAGAGAGGAAGACAACAATAAATAAGCCTATTTAAAGTAGTATCTTGACAGTTTAAGCACAAAAATAGGACTTTTAAAGACTTATTTCTATTTAATTAAGGACTGATATAATAAACCTCAGGATGTTGTAGATATAAAATTTCGAATAATCTATAGACAAATATATCTTCGACTACGTTTAACCCTTTTGCTCAATTTATAACTTGGGTATATATTTTTTAATATCATGTATTCAATAACAAGTTGTTGATACTATGACAAACAATTTTACTGTGATATAAACTTTTAAATATAAGGGAAAATAACGAAGCTTTCATTATCTATATATTTCAAACTACTATTTCCTTATATCTGCCCTTTTTAAAATGATATATCAAAGAATGATAGAGAGCCTTAAAAAAATACTATTATATCATTATCTATATATATAAGTTATTTGCTTTAACAAACAAAATTACATTTATCAATATTATATAAAACAAGCAACTTTAGTAATTGAAATAATAATATACACTCAGAGAGTGCAAACCTCCGCCGTCATGAGCCTTCCGAGGCGGATTTTTCACGACTGGGGAGGCGTAGAGAGACGGGGGAGGGTTCCCTAGACGGAAATCCGAGAGGAACACGCTCCGGCACCCAATTTCACAGCACAGCGACATCTATTGCAGAGTAGGCTAACTTGGAAAATTTAGTAGTATTTAGCTCATTTGGCGCCTTAATCTGCACTCAGAGATGCCAAAATTTAATCACTTCTTCCTTTGGCACTTCCAACAACTCCACAAAATTTCATCCAAATCCGTCAGTACTTTTGAAGTACCTGCTGACAAACCAACAAACAACAAACCAACAAAACGCCAGTGAAAACAATACCTCCTTCGGCGGAGGTAACAATATGGTTAAAGAATTATTTTTCAATTTCTTTATCTTCGCCAAGCTTTATCCAAAGACTATAAGTATATTCCCCTCTTATATTATTGATTTGTTTATTAACCTTTTATCATATTTAATATTAACTCATAACTTTTTATTCATAATAATAATAGACGAAATCAAAAATATTGTATGGAATCAAAGGGTTCATCAAAGCCCCACGTTGTTCATTTTTCTGCGTAAACTCTCTTTTTCTAGCTGCTAAGGGAGATATAGTAGACACAGTCACACACACACACACACTCTGTAGTACGTACAAAGAGAGAGAGAGAAAGAATATAAAAGGACAGTTAACTTCTTTGTTCGCAATTTCTTCTCTTCCTTTTTTTGCTAATTGCTTGCTTGCCTCTGGTCTGATGCCTCTTCTTGTGTGTGTGTTAAAACATTACGAAACTGTCAAATACAGTAGAAGAAAAAGAAGCATATAACATGGTAGTTCTTCTGAATTACTGCGTAGAACTCTTGAATTATGAAACGAAGGAGGTACTAAATCATCCATATCATGTATTCAGGCATATATATAGATATATACATATATGTCGCAGTAGAGATGGATATCAGTAGAGTCGTTGACTCTCCTGGTACAGATCACGACGATCGAATCCTCTCCTAGGAGTGACTACAATCGTGATCTAGAATCAACGACTGCTAGAAGAGTGATTAGGAGTGATATCTCTTATAGGAGGGATGACGACTTAAATATGGAGGTGGTATGACGATGTTATTCAAATTGTCATGTCCGATTTCTTCTCAGATGATATTCAAATAATTATTATATAGGTCGGTGATATAGTACAAGGTTAGTAAAACATTGCGCCGTATTTGCTTTCGTGAACAAACAAATGAAGTTATTTGTACCGAATACAGATAGAAATTGCAAATGAAATAAATAGTTTGTACAACCATCTTAAAATTATCTCCATATTTAAGTCGTCATTTCTCCTAGAGAGATAAGGATCGTAATCTCTACCAGGAGAGTTTAACGATCTACTGGAACTCCA
>CP045910.1:3362810-3374368 GCA_013387185.1 Caligus rogercresseyi
TCAAGCTTTTACTGCACCAGTAAAAAGTCTCTAAAGGTGATAAAAAAGGAATCCATAAAAAATTATGAAAGTGTAACAGGTGTTTGATGCATATTGACGTAAGTGACATGCATGTGCTTTGAAGTGTCAATAAAACCTTCAAACACGTTTAAAAAGCATTATTATTTTTAATCATAATAATAGTAATAATATTGACTTTATGATTACTAATACAAGAAAAAAAAAATCAGCATTATTTCGTATATTTTGTGTTGTATCGTTTAGAAATCAAAATATTGGAACTAAGATAAAAATAGGACTGATAAAATTTCATAAAATATAAATTAGAATATTACTTAGCAAAAACATTTTTTTACAATATAGATATGTCAGATTATTATTATCAAACCTCTTTTTCAACTACGACTCTTTAGGGTTTACTGTAATTTCATCGCACGTAAATTTGTCGCAGACCTTTTACATCCGTTTTTTTGTCATGGTATTTACCTCGCTTGCTCTTTATAGTCAGTTAATTTGTCGTTCTTCTTTTTGTAGTGGATATTTTGTCGCGAAGCTTTTTTGTAGTGGTAGTTTTCCTCGTTCGTCTTTTTCTCGTGGGTATTTTTGTAACATAGCTTTTTTGTAATGATCGTTTTCCGCGCGATTTATTTTCTTACTAAGTAGACCTAATCTTTCGGGCTCAGTCGGGGAGTACCAGGGGCTTTAATCTACCGCGACACTTTGTTGGGAGAATAGAAACACGGCCTTAAAGTTTGCACACCTGAGCCTTCCGCCAGGAGTACTATGGCATTGAAATTGAAACTGCCGACTCTTATTAAGTGGAAAACAGCCGGCCTAATACTTTCGTAGACCCTAATCTAACGGCATGTGCCTACTTTAACCGGTGTCCCATGAGTTTGAATTCCCCGCCGACTCTTCTTAAGGTGAAAATTAACTGACTATAAAAGAGCAAGCGAGGTTAATACCCACGACAAAAACGGCTATAAAAGGTCCGCGACAAATTTACGCGCGATGATATTACTGGGCACCCTCTTTGGTACGGGTATAAGTTTATTAGCTCTCTCTCTCTCTGTCTCCCTCTCTCCCTCTTTTCTATCTCTCTCTAACTCTCCCTGTCTTGGTATTTCATTTTCTCCCTTCCCTCTTTGTCTAAAAATGATAGCTATATACCTTGAGTTCCTAAAACATGGAAGAGGTGTACGAAAGTAGAACTTCCGGAATCACCTCCATCGCAAATTCTTTACTCAAAAGAACACTAACTTCTTCGAACATAGACAGTTTGTTATAATGATAGATCTATATCCACATATTTTGACATCCTCATTTCTTTAAACAAATATAAAACTCTTTCCTCCTCAATCATCTAGTCATAATTTCTTAAATCAGAGACAAAACTGCTTTTATAATGATGGGTCACATGTTTTTTTTTAACTCATATAAAATAAAAAATTTGTTAAACGAAACTGTTAAAACTAAAAAGAAAGGTAATAATATTTATTATTAGTATTCTTAGTTGCTTGTGAATGCTTTCCAAGATTGAATGCGTAAAATACATGGTTAAAGATGTTGTATGATCTTGTGTATGGGCTAAGATAGTTCATGAACAGCTGGCTCAACCTCAATTCGTACTCTTGGACTCTCACAGAAACAACCAAACAAATAAATTTTTATTATAGAATCACATTATTATGTGAATAAATATATTCATATAATAATTATATGAATAATGAATAACTGGAAGTATGAATAAAACAAGGAAGAGCAATGTGTAAAGTCGACAGCTGAAAGTTACGTCTTAATCCGAAAGAACCATGAGAAGGGAAAAAAATAACATTTTCCCTTGAATAGATGCAAGTCCGTCATAGAAAAATGGAGAATTGGTATAAACCAGTGACGTCATTTGGTATTACTTTCTTTCTTAGAGAAAAAAATATAGGTGGGCAACATCATCGACATTAATTGCAGGATTTTTTATATCTACCATTCCCCCATTACCACTTAATCCTTTCACCAATTTGAAAAGCTCTTACGTGGACTTATTGTTCTTCTCTATTGATATTCAGTTAGAGTGTGTCTTATAATTTTTTTTTGCTCCAATCCAAAGTCCGATCCTATCATGAGTTGGGGTTTTATAAGAACAAGAATTGCCAGCATATTTTTTCATCCATCAAAAATCCGTATGGCTACTCCGGTCAACACTTCCGGTTACTATAAAACTCCTCCAAAAATGAGTTTTCATGCATGAGAAAAAAATTCGTCCTATAATATGGTATAAAAATACTTTTTTATTATATTAAAAAAATCGATTTGTTTTATAAAAAATGGTGTTTTGCACATGGTTGTTGACCGTAGTAAAGAATTCGTACATATAGTTTAAGGTAATATAAAGCACATTTTAAATTGAAATAAAATATTTCTCTTTGTATAGTTATTAATTACGACGTTCTTCGAAGGAAAATAACTTAAGTACACATTGGCAGTTACAAAAATTTCTTTGTTTATAAAGCTATTCTACCTAGTTTAAAAATTATCCAAATCAGCAAATAGTTATATTCAACAATTGCACATGTGACTCCTTCAAAAAAATACCAAAGATGGAATTTCACATCTACAAGGATCAACATTTCTATAGGAAACTCGTAATCGCATCATCTATTGACAGGACAACAAGTGAGTCTTATAAAGATAATTATATGAAATTTGTTTGAAGGCAAGAAAGGATGGACCAATTGGCAAGACAAACGGAGAGAGAAAAAGAAAAGAATTGCAACTTTGAACAAAGAAGACGAGGAATATAGACAACAAATTATATTTTTGATGATCATGGACAACATTTGGATATAGTGATACACCTAATAGTGAAATATGCCAACCAGTGGTACAACGGAACAAGATTGAACTTCCAGAATCTAGCCAAATTTTAAAATGATATGGTCTTTCAGTCGTTCTGCTGCAGCATATGGAAATGCTCTACTAAGGGATTTAAAGTTAGCTTCTCCCCATAATTTACTTTCAACATCTAAAGTGAGCAAGCAATACGGGAATATCTTAATAGATTGACCAAATTGTGGAAGAAAGTAAATCATTTATTTGCATAAAGTTTGATGGCTGCAAAGATCTTACAAAGTCCATGCCTGGTTGTCAAAAATCTGAAATGATGGAAGAGCACATAACAGTAATTGTAGAACCTGAATGAAGTATCTCGGTCATTTTCCCCAATTTCTGGAAAAGCAGAACATATTGCAAGTGAACTCTTTGCTTTAATTTCTGAGTATGGAAGTCTTCACTCCATAAGAGCAGTGGGATGTGATGAACTGCTGTAAATACAGGACACAAAGGTGGCATCATCAGGCTTCTTGAACAGAAAATGGACCAGATTCAATAACAATGGCTTTCCTAAAAAAAACATCCAGGAACTATCCACAATGCTAGATGGATAACAACGCATTCTGAGACTTTAACATTCAAACCAGGAATCCACCAAAGACTTACAAGATTAGTTGTGATGATTTTAATATATATGGACCAACATTTGTAAACATTAAAAGGAAGCCTCATATCAAATATGCATCTCATCATTATTCTTTGCTTTGCATCAAGGGCGTCAGCATCTTACAAAAGAAGAACGAGATGTAGTTGAAAGTTCATTCAAAATTAATTCCTTTTTCTGCACACACCAGAAATAATTATATTAGGAGCTTTATTTGATCCGGACAAAAACACTAGAAGGACAGCAGTCGATATAATCATTAAAGACCGAGAAAAAAGAAGATTGGATCCGTTAGGCAATACATTTCGCCCACCAAGTACTTAAATTTTAATGCAAAAAGTTATTTAGAGCTAATTGACTTATCAACTATTCCAAATAGCTTTTTGACTGAGCCTCCTTTAACTTTTATATAAAAATGAAAAATTCTTAAATCTATTGAAGGAGACCTTTTGGATAACCTGACATCCCGTGTAACTCACAAAATGTGGAAAGGTTTGTCGCATCAACAACTAAAGAAGCCAAAAACAACTGACGAAAGAACAAGGCACCAAAGATTAGTGACAATTCATCATTCAAGATCGAAAATTTCAAAGGATTTCCAAAAGTCAGATTTATTGCTTTCGAAATGATGATAATTATATTTGTTATTCTTGCCACCTTTTTTCTTTATTATTTTAAATTAAAAATATTTATCTGTATGTTTTGTAAAAAAGTAAAATTAACAAGTAATTTGTAAGAAATTTCAATTTATGTTTATGAGCCATTTTTTTAATACTCATATTAAAAAAATATAAACAAGGAAAATAATCGATTTTATTACCTTACGCTATATGTACGAATTTCTTTACTACGGTCAACAACCATGTTGCAAAACACCATTTTTATAAAATAAATCGATTTTTTAATATAATAAAGAAGTATTTTTATACCCATATGAATGACGATTTTTTTTTCTCATGCATGAAAACTCATTTTTGGAGGAGTTATATAAGTAACCCGGAAGTAGCCATACGACTTTTGATGGATGAAAAAAAATATTGCTTGCAATTCTTGTTCTTATAAAACCACAACTCATGATAGGATCGGCCTTTTGGATTGGAGCAAAACAAAATCTAAGACACACTCTAATATTCACTTATTAGTTTGGCTGGAGGATGTAAATTATCCAAAGCCCTCTGGGACTAGCTTTCTAGATGAGGTATCACATGCACACCGCATACAAAATATTTAAATAGTTATTCTCCCCTTTCATAACTGTATATTAGAGCCATGTATACTTTATTTGCAAAATAAATAGAAACTTTATTATGCCGTGGGATTTATTTATCTCCTACGTTTTAATAATATTATTGCTAACAAATGTAGGTATTATTACATGTCCTATATGACTTTTCCCCTGCTTTCTTTGTCCATATTTTTTCAGCAGGTAAACGAGGCCAATTCAAATATAATATATATATATATCAGAAACGAGCCGGGACACTTTTTTTTCCGAGACCCAGGCCGGGACTTAAGTTTCTCAAGCGGGCGGGCCAAAACCGTGCCGGGACTTTGATATATTTTCGTTCCTTCGTCATTTCTCAAAGAGACGACGTTTTTTTATAAATGAATTTCCAAAAAAATGTACCGACTTTTTTTTTGAAAAAATAATTTCCTGAAAATTCCTTGAAAAAAAAAGTGACGACGTTTATTTAAAGAAACTAATTTTCCCTAAAAAAAATTCTCTCGAAAAAAAGTGACGACGTTCTTTTTAGAAAATAATTTCCTTTTTTTTATTTATTGGTTTTAAAAAACGTCGGCATTTCAGAATGAAGAACGAACAAATATTGAAGTCCCGGTCCAGTAATTTTTAGACAGCGGCCGGGTACCCGGTCGTTTCCTGATATATATACAGGGAGTACTTATCTTGGAATTAACTTTAATCCGGACTAACTTTGATCGGTTATGTCGTCTTTTTTTTTTTCAGATATTGCAACGCACATATGTATGTTACTGCGCTTGCATCTTATCTATCTGTCAAAAAAAAATAAATTGAAAATCATTCAACATTTAGCCATGGAAGAGGAGAAAATGCATGCGATATTCACTTCCTTCCGCGCCGGGAGGAGTCCAAAGGAGGTGATAGAGCTCTGCAACTACCCCAAGTCGACCGTCTACGACCAGTGGAAGGCTTGGAACTCTTTCAAAAAGAATGATGCTCATCGCAAAAAGCGTTCTCGGTCCCTGGGGGCCCCAGGACGGACTAATTTGTCGCCGAGGTGAAGAGGAATCAACGAGGACGGCAAAAGTCCCTACGCCAAATTGCCCGTTCATAAAGAACGTCGTGAAGCCCTGGATGGACTCGGTTGCGAATGGGAGGCCCTATGTCTTCCAGCAGGACTCGGCTCCCGCCCACAAGTCGAGGGAGACCCAGGCGTGGCTGTTGGAGATCCTCCCTACCACTGGAGTACGGACTTGTGGCCCCCCAACTCCCCTGACTGCAACCCCTCGACTATTTTGCTTCTGGGACATGGTCGGAACAAGACCAACAAGCACGCTCACAACCCTCTCGACTCTCCCTCAGGGCCCGTCATCGTGGATGAGTTCGCCAATATGAGAAGGACGTCGTCGCCAAGGCTGCGGCCGCTTCAGCACCGCCTCGAGATGGTCGTCGCCGCTGATGGGGGCTATATTGAAAAATAAATATCTATCTATGTGTGTGGCTTTCATATAACAAAAAATTGTTGAAAAATATTGATAAATAAATAGTTATCAACTTTCTAAATTTATTTTAATTATACGTACATATACGCCCTTGTATATACATATATATCGTGTTTTAACCAATAAGTATTACTTTCTGGAAGATCCGAAGTTTTTTATTTACAAATATACACTTTTTAATCTATGATAATTTTGATGATTTATAGAAAAAAGTTCAAACATAATATATGCATAAAAAATATGAGGGAGGTCGATTTTTTGGGGAAATATCATCGATAACGGTATAGGTATTCAGGGAAGAATAGAAAATTAAACTCTACAATGCAAAAGAAATATATATCATATAACATATGTATTTAATTTCTATAAGATTTGCAAAATGACATATTTTGCAAGATAAATATAGGAGCAGGGATCATATTAGATCATTTTTTCCTGATAAAGAAACTGAGAATATGCACAAAAAAAAATGGATGACTGCTATCAATAAATTCCTTGTCATTTATCATATACAATAACCATGAGTTAAATACAAGCATCATTATTGGCTTTCCTTGTCTATAGTTTACATTTTCAAGAAACTATTATCCAACAGTTGGTAGTAGTCTGCAGAGAGTAGATAAGGCCAACATTGATATTAATATGAGCTGTTGTATGGAATTGGTTTGTAACGAAGGTAATTAATATTTTATTTTTATAAATATATTGGTCTTCATTTTCTGTGTAAAAACTTTTTCTTTCGAATCAAATAAAAAGTCATCTAAAAAAAAAAAAAATAATAATAACCGTAAAATAAGACTACAATGAAGACTATCTCGATATAACGCCTCAATCTTCTCCACTGTTAATAGGCAATCAGTTCTGAGGTCCCTTGGTCAAGTGGCTTATTTCGTTCTTATATAATTTAAATGAAAAGTTTTAAATTCTTCGGAGGAATTTCCTCTCATCATAGCTTCCTTAAAAAAAATCAGGTTTAATATATATTTTTTGTTCTTGAACTAAGTTTACGTTTTATGCCCCACATGTTCGACAAGGCTTGTTACTTGGTTCGCACATTTTGTGCTGCTGGCGTGCATCTTTAGAAATAATTTGTGCTATGCTTATATATTGCGACAATTGCTTCTTTTGTAATGTTTTTTTCTTCTTCACATGAACATTTATAATTAAAAATATATTATTTGCCTGAGTAAAGTAAGTATTCATCATCTTATTTACTCCCTTTTTATCTTTAATAACTACATGACCTTTACCGCAGAGTATTAGCCAATCTAATTTTATACCCCTCTGATTCCTTGAAATCCGAAAATGTCTCATCGTTTTCCTCCCTTACTCCAATCTTTCATCTATATTAAGATATTTTTTTTAGACGCTGAAGCGTCTAAAGCAATTCCATTTTCTCTCATTCGTTTGCGAAAACAATACATCTTTTTCTCTTTAGAAGAACTTTTTTTTACACATCCTGAGAGTGTCTGGGAGTAGACAGGATTCCAGCCATTTTCTGACGCAGAAAAAACACAATTTTTTATAACTGATTTGATGGTACTTTGTCTATGACTTTGAATTCATTTTCTATACACATAGGTTTGCAGTCATCTCATGGCGTCTCTTTTAAACCGTTTTATTATGTGAGCCGCTGAGGCGGCTGCTGTTTTCATTTAAATGTTATGAGGGATCATCTGGATAGCTTTATATATTTGCCAAAAAATATTTTTTGACAGCTTTTCTCCGCCATCTTGTCAATAAGCGAGGACAATTGACACAGATCAGCTGCCCTGTTGCCAGATGCAGTGCTTTTACTGAGGGTCCTCATTTACCACTTTCTGAGTTAGGAAGGTATTTTATGTTCATCATCACCAAAAAAAGAGATCCTTTTTTGACTTCTTTTATGAAGTCACTGGAGTAAGTCCTCAGTTATTCGTGGGACGTCAGTGAGGGAAAGCATTATATCAAGTGATGAAACTCCAATCAAATTATACCATAAATTTTAAAGTAATTACTCTTCTAAATATGATTTTTTAATATATATATGAAAAAGATTCCCCACTCCTCAATTTACATCAATATGAGAGTTGATTCAGTTATTTATTTTGCATCCAAAGGATCACATCATCATCATAATCTTGTCTTTGACCCCCTTTAAAGTTCAAAGCCATATATTTTAAATGAAAAGGTACTTTAAATACAACGACTACTTACTTCATTGTATGCATTGATTTCATTAGAAGGTATAGTACATACTACAGATATATAAATATTTCAATAACTCCATGATACGAACTAAAGCCTTATTATAGCTCTGCATCAGTTTATAATTCAATGCTTTTGCATCGCTCTCCCTTTGAAGTTTGTCTTGCCGTCATTAAAATACACAAAAATGTGCAAAATATATAGAATACATTCATGAATAAGATTATTTTTGATTGCCTTTTTTATATACGTTTAGATATTTGTTTTGTATAGTTGTATTAAAGTTTGATATAGTATAAAAAGGATTATTTATATTTTGTATTTTGATGTTTCTTTTAAAAAGTAAATTTATTTGAAAAATAGACGTACAAGTTATGATAAAAGTTTTAATTGATAAACATAGATATTAGAGGATGTTTGGAAAAATAAAACTAGAATTCTGTTGTCATTGCAAGAGTAAAATATTTATTAGTTTATTAAAAACTACAATAAATATAAGAGGACATTTGGATACATATATATATATATAGATATATATATATATATATATATATAACAATGATGTGGAATCCCAGTAATTTAATTGCATCAGTAAAATATTTATAAATTTTTATGTGAAATTAAATATAAATGTAATCTGTTTTTTTGTAGATAATGTATCGTTGTATACTTGTATTTGTTACATCCAAATGATTTAAGAATTACGATAGAAGATTCAATAATAGTAAGTAAGATAAACTGAAGTTAAATAATATGTTATAAGTGGATTAAATAGGTTCTTAGTCTTTTAGCAACCCATTAACATAGAAGGTATTATTAATTATTTTTCATATTCCTTCAAATTTAGTAATAATAAAAAGCTGATAAAAATATAAGCTAATATCAAAACCGATCAAACAAGGTACAACAATGAGCTGATATTGCAAGTATTATCGATTTATTACATATTACTTCAGATTAATGATAATTATATATTATAAATTATGGTTCTCTTAATGACATAAACAAATAGAAATGTTTTGAGTACGTACGTAACTCTCTATAAACGGCAGCAAAAAACCTTTTTTTTTTTAAGAACTTTCTAACTCACTGCTTAATTATAAAGCTTTATAGATTAAATAGAGTTTAGTGTAAATCACACCACAAAATAAATAATAATTTAAATCAAACATTGTATTAAACACAGTTTCAACGTAAAAAGAGATTTATATATATATATAAACCACAAAAGTAAAAATTTGATTTTAAAAATCAAGCTATATTGACTATGGAAAGTTATTTATACAGCATAAAACATTAATTACATATAATTCAAAATCCCAAGTTTAATACATTATATTCTATAAAGCGTTTGACTTAACGAACATGATTGAAAATACTTTAAATTTTCTTTTAAGGATATGGAAATCACGTTAAAATTGAAAGGTCTTGTTTCATTACTCGATTTAAAACACTAGTGTTGTGGTTGTTGGATGAGTTTATTATAAATATTAAAGTTTAGCCTATTTTTTGTATTTTTAAGGCCTTTATTTGAATGAACTGGGGATACAAAGTAATGTAGGTGTTAAAATTGTGTAAAAAATAAACATATAAAAATAAACTTTATAGTTTAAAATTAGACTACCTGCCAAAAGATCTAGCTACAATAAGGACATATCAAAGTGTTAACAGTTAAGGAAGCCCATTTGGTGATTTATGTGCTAATAAAATGTAATATATATAAAAATAAACACACACACACACACATATATATCTATATATTATAATATAATATTTAATAGTAGGTTGTTGTTTATGTGTCTATATATGTAGTTCGATAGAATTGCATCCGACAGGATATGATTAAGCATTGAAATAAGTCATCGAAACCTAGGACTTATCAATGACATGACAAAAAAAACATCCCCTCCCGGGATTCGAACCCGGGCCTCCAAACATTGTGAGTTGAACACGCCTTAATGCACACGGCTACGCACTCCCTAATCCCATTTTTTCTGGGATTTAGTCTCCCATTACGAATTCCTGAATATTCACCGATATAACGGTATCGTGTATTATGTCTCCAATTACCAGATATCTCCTATAACAAAATATTGCAATAAGTATAATACAAATACTATCAATAAAAACACAACACCTTCAAATAAATTTATATTGCTAGGTTCTGAATAAATAAACATTCATAATAATATGAAAAAGCTTCCACCAACTGCATTGCCCTTGAGTTCTTTTTGTCTTCTTCATCATTCATGCAATCAAAACAATATTTCTTGCATTTATTTACTCAAGAACGTTATAAATGATTATTACTTAGGGCTCGGCTCATTTGAGATAATGATGATGATAAAAATATATATACAGTTATGCCTCACTTTTGCGGCCACGCAATGCCTTCCAAAAAAAAGTGTTGCTTAGAGAAAGGATGCCGTTAATGTGTGATTACCTTCTACTATTTTCTTCTTCTGAAGTGTAAATTGGGTCCTTGGACGAGGGCATCAAATCCAGATGGCTGCTGGTAAAGGTTGGACTGTATATTTTTATTGTTGTAAGTGCTTGAAATAATCCCACGCTCATTTACATCTTGTTAAGAATGAAATATTTTATAGGTACATTTATATTGATATTCTGCGACCAATCTACCGATTGTGTTATCCTCGGATGGTATGAATAAAGTTGGACAAGGCTGAAGATTGAAAACCAAGTGATCTTTATTACTCCCATTTATTACAAAGAAAATGACCCCATAATAAAGAGTCAATCTCTTATAGTAATAAATCGGGAGGGGAAGTATACAACAAAAGAGTCTTGCATGAGCAAGAGTAAAGAGAGTCACAGCAAAGAGGTCTTGCTGAGCAAGAGTAAAGATATGTACATAAGCAATGAGTCTTGCCTGAGCAAGAGTAAAGAGATTTACACATATGAGTTATACCTATTATTACAATATGTATATAAGATAAAGGAGTGTTGGGATAATAAATATTTGTTGTGGCACAGTACGTATACTAAAATTGAAGATGAAGATAAACCTCTTTTGTCGAAGGAGGTATCGGGTTGCTGATGAATTGACTGCTGATGTATATTTTTCAAAGTATCGGTGTATGAAATTTTTTGCACAGATAATTCCTGATAGTTTCGTAGATTTAATATATAATATATATTTTCACAGCATTCGTGAAAC
>CP045910.1:3401027-3411511 GCA_013387185.1 Caligus rogercresseyi
GTTTGTCAGCAGGATAACTCAAAAAGTACGGAACGGATTTGGATGAAACTTTGTGGAGCTGTTTGGAAATGCCCAAAAGTAACAAGTGAATTAAATTTTTGTGCATCTCTGAGTGCAGAATTAGATGCAAAATGAGCTAACTACTAATAAATATTGAAAGTTAGCCTACTCTACAAAGATGTCGCTGTGCTGTGAATCGGGTGCCGGGAGCGTCTTCTCTCGGAATTTCCGTCGAGGAGAACCTCCCCGGCCCTCTACGCTGCCCCATCGTGAAAAATCCGCTCGGAAGGCCTCATAAGGACCCCGTGACGGCGGAGGTTTGCACTATCTGATTGAATATATGCCTCTAGTTATTCTATGTATTTGTTTCTAGCATCCGAGTAGACCAACAAGAGGTACTCAAAATGAAGATAATTAGCTGTCAATGTCAGGTGTTTTTTCAATAGCAAATAACACAGATTTCTTATTATCTGTTTCTGTTGATGCATGACGGTGAACGTTTAGAATAATGTTGGTTTATATTACATATTGAGGTCATGGGAATGCCATATATATTAAAAAAATATATATTGTAGTCAAAATACTTATACTTACGGTCATTGACATATAAGGATTTTAAACTATTTGTGGCAAGATATAAATAAAATTTATAGAAGGCTCTTATAAGAGATGCCATATTGTAAGCAAGGATTTATTAAAATATTAATTCCTAAAGCATATAATCGGCATTAATGAATAATTATTGCCCAACCTTAATTACAGCAAATCTCTTTAATATCTTTTAGAACCGTCAAGAAAGGGTTGATTTAAATAATAACGCTTACAGAATATTATACAGTATACATCGACTACTTACCCAAAAACAAGATATATCCATGTATATAAAGACCTCAGGGGAAAAGGCTGACTATAATTAATAAAAATCTCATATTTTCCCTTTGCCATCTGATTGGTTTAAAATTGAACAGCACTAAATTGATCCCAGAGTAGGAACTAATTATGTCAGATACGAAAAGATATTCATCAGGGACAAAACGAATAATGTCGCTTAGTGATAAGCTGGAGGCCCTTGTTTGATACATAGCTGGAACGGTTTTTAAGGGATGTGTATTAGCTTTGGCGTACCAAATTTACATAAAAATACAAACAAACATAAAATGGCTCATTAGAGAGTAAGCGAATTGTAAGTTCAATGAAGCCGATAAGATGATTGATATTTCTTCAAAGATAATGAAATCCTCTTTTTTCTAGCATCCATTTGTTATGATATTTATTCAGATACACTAGCAGAGAGCTCTCTCTCTCTCTCTCCTCCTATATGTTCCTCCCTTTCTTAATTACCTCCGCTGAAGGAGGTATTGTTTTCACTGGCGTTGGTTTTGTTGGTTTGTTAGTTTGTTTTTGTTTGTTTTGTCCAGCAGGATACCTCAAAAAGTACGGAACGGATTTGGATTGAAACTTTGTGGAGTGTTGGAAATGCCAAAAGAACAAGTGATTAAATTTTGGCCTCTCTGAGTGCTTATTTAAGATGCAAAATGAGCTAAATACTAAAAATATTAATAATGAAATGGGGTCTCTATTCAGGAGTAGGAAAACAAACGCTTAAAAAATATTCATTGACGTAATATTGTACATTTATCAGCTAAGGACTACGTCACTGGGGCCTTAAACTTCTTTCCTTCCCGTCTTCACTCTAATATAATATTAAACTTGAGGCATGTATACACTGAGTGCAAACCTCCGCCGATCCCCACAAATGAATAGTGATTCATTTGAATCACTTAACGGAATTATAATCCAATCATATATGTCTACATAAGTAGGTGTGTTTGGTGAATAATGAGTGAGGAGAGAGCCATCCTAAAAAACATCCATTGACGTCATACTTGTTATTGGTCATTCAGAAATACGTCACTGGATGTTTAAACTCCTTTCTTTTCTCCATCATGCTCTTAATATTATCGTTATTATATGTATGTTATTTTATTATGGGAAGACGGGTAGAGGAAGAATTTTAAGCTACGTCACTGGGGTGTGACATAGTCCTGAGCTGATAAATGAACAATAATACGTCAATGAACATTTTTTAGCGTTTGTTCTTTCCTACTCCCTGAATAGAGACCCCATTCTTATTATTAGTAGTAGTTTTGCTCATTTTGCATATTAAAAAGCACTTAGAGATGCCAAAATTTAATCACTTTTTTTCTTTTGGCATTTCCAACAACTCCACAAAGTTTCATTCGAATCCGTTCAGTACTTTTTGAGTTATCCTACTGACAAACAAACAAAAACACACACACGCCAGTGAAAACAATACCTCCTTCGGCGGAGGTAATACAATATACGCCAATATTAAGAGGATGATGGAGAAAAGAAAGGAGTTAAACATCCAGTGACGTATATCTGAATTGACGAATAACTTGTATGACGTCAATGGATGTTTTTTAGGATGGCTCTCTCCTCACTCATTATTCACCAAACACACCTACTTATGTAGACATATATGATTGGATTGTAATTCCGTTAAGTGATTCATTTGGTGGGATCGGCGGAGGTTTGCACTCTCTGAGTGTATACAGGATGCCTCTAGTTATTTATAAATACAATACTAGATGGGGCGACAGACGTTTTCATTCTTGTCTTAAGATACTTTGTATATAATACTTATATTCATCTGAGTTTAGATCATAAGTAAAGGAGTTTATCCTTCGTTTACAGGACATATTTTTTATTATCTCTTCTTCTATTTCAAACAAGAAGCACCCATCAAGGATCCACGCTTTCTCTATGTTGTCTCTTTAATGGTCTCTCGTCCCCCAAAAACACAAGGTATTTACTATTTGTCGATTAGGAGAGCACTGAGTTTATCGCATAGAAATATAAAGATATAAGGTCTTATTGGATTCTTCAGAGAATACGTCATTGTGCCCCATATAAACACAACTTTCTATATCTATGATCAGCTTACGATGACGTAGATCAAATACTTTGTTTATATTGGGTAACGGTGACAGCTGAACTACGATGTTTCTCTCCTATTGAAGGGAATAGCTCTCTATACTGATTAAATCGATTGCTAGAACATAAGCGGCCTTATTGTGATTATTTTTAGCTTTGAACATCGTCTTATTGTCCCTTAATAAAAGATTATGTTATTTCTAGGCATATTATGAACTATAATGTTCATTTATGTATTGTTTTTTTACGCAACTGCCTAGTTTTTGATGTGTTTTAATCTACACTGTTTATTGTTGTGATGATAAATAAAAAGTCTTAACCGAAAAAATAAGCTCTCTATATCTCTATGTTTATCAAGTAGTAATCTTATGTTGTAATTCATTTTCAGTTATGAATAAATTTGATCTTTTAAAAAAAGTTCCAAGAGATTTTATGTCCCTGTTCTTAGCTTATTCCATTTATTAAACTCCCATCAAATGTCTTACCTGATGATGAATCCAGGGGCTCCGTTTCGTTGTCCGCAAAGTCTGTGTAGATCGAAGATAGTACTTCATGGAGGGTGGCATGTATTCCATCGCTGCTATCGATGATTTCCCAATCTGTATGGAGGAAGGGGTGGAATAATTATATTATTTTTTTGACTTTAAATCGATTTGATATAAAGTTTAATATAAAGAGTGTAACTAATACAATATGAGTTGATTTAGCTAGAGTATAATTATAAATCCAAGGAAGAGAATGGATGGATTTCTTTAATATTTCATATATTTGACGAGAAAGAGATACTTTTTCCCAGAGCTGAGATTCGGTACCGCCGATTCGTAGATTTTATTATATATCTACCAATACCAATATCGATCGGTAGATAAGAAAAAAGATACATTTATACATGTATCTGCTCTGTGACTTCTCATATGCATTTAGTATCGGACAGAGTAACAAAAAACAATTAAGTACATAATTTGATATCATTTTTTTAGAGATTATTTGAAATTTAATACATGTAATTTTTATATAAATCATAGTTGCACTTGGATTTTGAAGGAAATGGAAGGCAATTGCAAACAAATTATTTTCTTAACTGTCTTTTGTTAGTCGTTGTCCGATATAAATGTGCTTTCAGCTCCGGAGTTGTTTATTTATTTTGCAAAGTTCAACTTCTTCACACCAGCAGGTAACTACACTTCCAGTTTCTAATATCGATTTACATTCGGTAGTCGCAGCTCTGCTTTTTTCATATCGTAAGTGATTGGTTGCTTTTGTGGATCTCACAGTATTATAACAATTTTCGTCGTCAGCGTAATCCCTGACTTCCATGAAGGTTCTTTTCGTCAATACATATATGTCCAGCATAATATGTCTAGAAGAAATGCTCCAGGAAAACACGCTTAAGAAGAAATTACCCAAGAAAAAAAAAGTGTCTCAGGAAGAAATGACCCCAGATAGAAAAAGAAAATGATGACTCAAGAAAAAAATGGCACAAATACATCATATAAATTAGCAAATAGTGGTAAAAAATAATTTAGCAATAATAGATAAATGATTTCCATGTTGTTTTTGTGGTTAGACGGGTAAATGATTTATTTGGGCCAATTTTTCCATGTGCCATCATTTTTCCTTATCTATCTCAGGTCATTTATTCCAGGTCCATTATTTGTGGCCATTTCTTCGTGGGCCGTATTTTCCTCGGCCGTTTCTTCCAAATATCCCTCCATATAAGATGACGATATACCGATATAACTATAATCAATGTTATTGATATTCCCCATCTGTTTTATGACGTCACCATAGAAAAGGTACAAACCAATATGGAATAAAATACATGTTGAAGTACATATACTATGAAACATTGCTTGGGATATGGACAGGTACTCAAACCTAAATATATACTCATAAATAATTTGGCGCTACAAACGGCAATCTTGAAGTATTGCCAAGGTATTAAACAAAAGTATCCATGATCAACCACAGGCAATCTTGTAGTTCTAAGAGATTTAAAACATTTGATTATTATAAACGATTATAAATATCAGATAACAATTTCTTAATTTAGAAAGATTTTAACATCGAAAATATAATTGTGGGGTCAAAATGATTGCTAACAAAATACAATTTAGTGTTCTATTTTTGCATGGAAATAACTCACAAACAAACTTTGGGAGGGATGTTCTTTTATTTTTACCTCTTTTGAGACTTTTAAGGCCGTAAGCTCCATCTGCTTTGTCTTTGAGTCGTCTCTAATTTGAAATTATATTATAATTTTAATCCACAATTGTTAAGTAAATAGTCTCGTAAGTTGTTTTGTTGTTTGTTTGTTGTTTGTAAGTTGTTGCTGAATAAGATGAGATTCATAGGAGATATTTTGTATTACATTTTCAAATTAATAAATTAACAAATTATAAAATGTTATGTTGCCCCTTCAATTTTTGTGTCCCACAAGTCACTCCTTTTGTTTAATTTATTAACGTGAATTCTAAGGGTACTTTTTTTTGCACCATTCGAAAAGATTATAAACATTTCAATGCCTCATTTTCATATTTAAAATTTCGCCAATGACTCTGAACATTCTGATGCTTTCTAAATTCCATCTTCTATTCTTTAATGTTTTGAAAGCTGTACGTTTATATATATAAAACATATGTAAATCGATGTGTATCAATCGAATTTTTAAGAACAACACAACCTATAATACTTAGAATAAAGCTGTATTAAGATTACAAATATATGACTCACTTTGACAATGAACCAATTGAAAAATTGTAGCTTAAAAAAAAAAATGTAATGTGAAAAAATCGAAATGTATGATTGGTGTTGAACTAATCCACTCTCTCCATTAATTTATTCCTTTTTGGAACATTAACTGTGTTGACCAATCACAAATCATGTGTTTTTAATGTGTTCTATTTCAATATTTACATATAATAAGCAATTTATGATTTCATTTTTTTAAAGAAGAAAAATGAATTATTAACTTTTCACATTTATTTTTGTAAATATGATTATAAATCAGTGTGTAACATTTATTAGATTCCTAAGAAATAAGGGGATTGTTAGTCCAAATATTGTTTTTCCTTCTTGGCTCTTTAGTACTGCTCATTAGTCCTTTTAATTTTTTGTGTTCTCTCTTTATTTATTCATCTATATAGAACGAATTATATACAGTTGGCCCTCGCTACTTCGCCCCTCGACATCTCGCAGTTCTTTTACTACGCGACGACGGCTTGGCTCCCGTTTTTTCACGTGGGGGTAAGAAATATTCAGTGGTTTTTAAGATATTTGAGGTTGAAAACTGGTAAATCTTCGAAAAGCAAGATGGCGGCCAAAAAAAGGTCCGGCCGCGTACATGTTTTCAGATGTGCGTACGACAACAAGGCAAAATGGCGGTAGGTTTAAACGCCGGGTGATGTCAAATCTCTCAAAATTTCAATATATATCAACATCGCGACCCTCATATATATCGCGGTGGTCGTTGTAGTGGATCCGGGTCGTCCCGA
This sequence comes from Caligus rogercresseyi, assembly GCA_013387185.1. Lineage (NCBI taxonomy): Eukaryota > Metazoa > Arthropoda > Copepoda > Siphonostomatoida > Caligidae > Caligus > Caligus rogercresseyi. The sequence continues at coordinate 3,407,480 of CP045910.1, forward strand.
GGGACGACTGTAAGTAGTTTTTATGCTAGAAAATTTAATAGTTGAGCTGCTGTCAGCATTCATTTTAACTACAATTTTATATATATATATATATTATACGAAACTGCATATTACCAAATAAATAAAAAAGGACGCCATTTTGTTCAAGAACAACCCCACACTTCTTCTTACCCAGTTCCGACACGTTACATCCCCTCCCAGAGGTGAGTCGGTCCTTTGTCCAGTTAAGAGACTCTCCAGCTCACTTCCATAACTCCGTCACTCCGAAAACGATCCCTGAGGCACTGCTTCCTCTTTCTTCTCTGAGCGATGATACAAGATGGAAAAGGCCAGGCTCACTCCCAGAGAATGGCTCGCCTGATCCTTCCTGAAAAAGGGGGCACAAGGACATTTAAAGAGTGACTGAGGAGGCTTCACTTTACATTAGTTTCTGCTTTTAAAACAAGGCCAGCGAAGAAGACTTACAATCAGAGATTAAGTATGCAGGTATAAACAAGGCTGAGAGCGGCTTTTGAATATACATAAATGTGGTGTGTCAAGTAGAAAGTAATTTTTATATCAAGACCCTACTATTGAAGCTGAGTGGCTATTTTATATAATCTGTTCCTAACAGCTGGACATGTCCATAGAGTAATGTTTTGAGAATCTGTCAATAACAATATAAATAAGTAAAAGACTCTAGAGAAGCTTTCATCCATATTTAATCAAATCCAGTTTTTTTGTCGCCCATTTGGTTTGATAGAATTGCAGTATCTGTGTGAATATAAATAGCATTATAGCGTGTGAATTAGTCTATCAACCTTGGATCTTATAATGTGGTTGACCAAAATACACCTTTCCCTTTCAGGGTTCGAACCTGACCCATCAATGCCTGAGCTATCGCACTCTCTTTCCATTGGATATCCATGGTTATGAAAAGAAGACAAATAACATAGAGATAACATGAAATGATTTTTACATATATTTGTAGTTGAAGAAAAAAAAACCGCTCATCAAGTATTTCTTCAGCGTGAAGGGTTGCCTTATTATATCAATATGAATAGCTAATATTGAAATAGTTTTTACAAAGGAGACCACTGTTTAGTTCCACTTGGTACTTTTAGGAATGACATTCATAACTTTTTAATACTTAAACACTATTTAGGTTGAGCCCAACTGCTATATATATCTATAGATCAATAAATACATTTTCGTTGAGGTTGCGTTAACTAGAATTGTGATTTGTTACGAAGAAAAAAAAACACATGTTTGCCTTTTTATTTGAATGGAATTCTCTAAGAGTTTTTTTTAAATAATCTGAATACCATTTTCCAAATCACAGTAATAATCAAATATTCAAATTTTAAGGAACTTGCAAATAAAAAGGTAAACATGTGTTTTTTTCTTCGTAACAAATCACAATTATAGTTAACGCAACCTCAACGCAAATATATTTATTTTATAGGATGATATTAAATCTTGGTCATACTAAATTGATCTCTTCTTTACTTTCATCCCAACATCGAAATTATAAAACGGTTTTTTGAAATATAAAGCCTATTTTTTCAAATAGTACAAAAGATATTGAATTATAAATACTGATTTGAAATGCATTGACATATTAGAAAAATAAATACTTATGACATTTGTGGTTATTCTTACTTTGTACGAAGATAACTGGGCTTGAACGATTATAAATTATTAAAATGATGATTATCAAAAAAGGACATAAAGTCCAAACCTTTTTTCGGACGATATTTTAAGTGACATTTTTGGAGTCTACGTAAAAAATGGTACTCAAATGAGGAATCTCAGCCTCGGGGCAAAATTCTGTTACATAGTGTTATTTAAGACTGGGTATCAAAATAAGCAACTTCTATTGGTTCTGTAGTTCTACTTGCGCCAAGTGTGGCATATGTGGAATTCAAACCGATCATTAGATCATACAACTTAAGGAGTTGAAGATCTTATATAAATTATAGTCTTGTGACACAATTGCTTTCTTTGGCCTGGGTAAACTCATACTTTTATCCTTCAGAGCATTGTGTTTGTTTACTCTTTGGACGAAGTCCCTTTCCTGGATCATTATATACCATGCTCATGATTTATATATAGTTATTTTGGATTGCCATGTTCATTTATGTTCTTTTCATTTTTTAGATCGCTTGATATGTTTTCTATTGTATATTTATTCCATTGTGTACACTATTTTTTTATTCAGCAAGTAAATATTTTAGCTCTTAAAAAAGGCTATAGGAGTTGAGAAAGGATCGGTAATTATTATTTTACGTCATTGTACATATAATTTGTAGCTGGTTTACTTTTCCAACGTTTATTCGCATGTTTTAATATCATAGAAAAATCTCAAAAGAGACTTTTTACATACCTTAATCGGATATTTGACCTCTGTTTTTTTACATAGTGTGACGTAATCAGGAGGTTAAGGCCGCATGAATCCTTGGACGGAATATGAGGGGTAAATAAAAGACCAGGCTTCTTTTGTATAGCAAAGTGTATTAATAATTTGTAGCATATGAGGACAAAATAATAGACAGCGATATATAAAAAATGGTTAAAACATTGTTGTCTGTTTTAGGGAAGTGGCTAAGATTCGATTTAGCCTTGGATTCAAGGCTCGACTTTAATTTCGTAATCTTGGATCCTGCCCGTACAAACAAAACAATACAAGACATTATAAATAATATTAATTGAAAATATTCACATTTTTCATGCTTATAAGCTTATTACGGAAAAGTACGAGGGAAAATAGTAAAATGACGTCAAAAGGTTATAAAAAGCTTTTTTATCACTATGACGTAGGTGGAGGACTATACTAGCAATGCATATTAAAGATCAAAATGAACTCTATAGGCAAATCCTTATAGATAGACAAGTAGATATGTACCTATAGTCCATTAAGGTAAAGAAACTATATTTAATTTCAATTACACTAGAGGCAGGTATACACTCAGAGAGTGCAAACCTCCGCCGATCCCCACCAAATGAATCACTTGGTCTTTTGTCATTTGCCAATAGATGTCTCTGTGCTGTGCTCTCCTCTTTGAGAGCACAGCACAGCGACATCTATTGGCAGAGTAGGCTAACTTAAAATATTTATTAGTATTTAGCTCATTTGCATCTTAAAGAAGCACTCAGAGATGTCAAAATTTAATCACTTGTTTCTTTTGGCATTTCCACAACAACTCCACAAAGTTTCATTCGAATCCGTTCCGCACTTTTTGAGTTATCCTGCTGACAAACAAACAAACCAAACAAACCAACGCCAGTAAAACATTATCTCCTTCGGCGGAGGTAACAATATGGTGTCTTTATTAAAATGATTGTTTCCATATTATTTGAATATTTTCATATATTTGTTTCGTTTAAATAATTTATATTTAATTGATCATTTATTCACGACATATCCGCATAAACCTTTTAGTATATCTCTGGCTTAATTTGTCGAAATATATGCCTACTGGGCCTAGAAGTATATTGAAATATATATTTAATGGTGATATAACTATTTTTTATTTTAATCATGATTGATTTCTCATATTATGAGTAAATATTGCTTTCTCCTTAGAAATAAAGTGGTTATAATTTGGTTTCAAGTTGAAGAAAATATAATAAGATTCTCCGTAATTGCATGTTGGCTTGCTTTAATAATCAATCATCTATATATAATACGTTTTTTGGTATGCATGGAGACTATGATATTAGAAACGAAATTAAAAACCTTTGAACATGTCCTTAGGTAGCTAAAAACAGCAGGATTTACATCTAAACAACCGATCAATAGCTTCGCAAAATAATGAAAGCCCCTCTGTTCATTTCTCTTTTTTACGCGGGTCGCTTTGACATTCAAACTTTTCTTAAATTATTACGCATCTCAGGTTGTGTTTTTTCAAAAAGTGCTCTTTATATTATGATATTCAGAAAACAAGCCTTCAATCCCCGCTTTGACGACGTAAAATACTTGAATCCCTCTTCATTTGAGCTGCTGTTTTTTTTTAAACATCAGTTTAATAATAACAAAACCAATTTTATCTT
>CP045910.1:3411611-3431712 GCA_013387185.1 Caligus rogercresseyi
GAAAACAATACCTCCTTCGGCGGAGGTAAATATGTCTTTTTATGCTTAAAAAGCCTTCGGATTGGTTAGATTAAGAGGCCCCTAAATACTTAATTGGTAGAGCCCTCACAAAGAAAAAATATATTTTTCCTACTTTTATGTATAGATATATTATTTGTTAACAAGGCTTTATTTTAAGCATCATCAAAATAAAGGGATATTTTAAAATGAGTTTTGATATGTTTCTATTTAATTTTCTAAGTTCAACTGATCATAAAATTTTAATAAGGCGTATCATTGTTGGGGGCGCAGGTTCGAATACTCCCGAGAAGGGATGGTCATGTTGGTCTACCTCATTGATAAGATCCTAGGTTCGATGGACTAATTTTAATACTATAATGCTTACTATATCCTGTCGGTTGCAATTCTATCGAATCATATAGGCAAAAATAAAACTTTTTTTAATTAACCAGTTCGTTTATTATGTAAATAAATAAAAATGAGACATTTACTTAAAACCCAAAGCAAATGTGTTATAAAAAACATAAATAAACATTAGTTTAAAGTTTTTGCTCTGGGGAGGAACACAAACAATAAAATATATATATGAAATAAAAAAACAATACACATCATCTTTTAAAATCATTTTACAATCAATACAGAACTATTAAATATTTAAAACTCTAAACAAAATGTTAAAAATAAAAACATAGAAATTCAGAAGGCTATATATTAGCATCATTTTTGAAATAATTTTGTCAGTTTTGATGTTGGAGGGAGAGACTGGGAAGTATTTAATTATTCTTCGGCAGGCGTCCACGTTGCTCTTTCTTCCAGCGAGGGAATTTTCAAAGATAAGCTGCATATCTTGCTGCTGCCGACAAAATATGTTCCTCAGCTCGAAGGGATGCAGGGGTTCGTTGAAGGACAGCTTTTAACATATCAGGGCCTTTGAGTTAAAATACTAAAGGTATTAGACCTTAGACTCGGTGATTTGTTGTTCTTTCTCGTTTCCGTTCTTGTTGTTTTATTTTTTAAATTAAATATCGACTGAGACAAGCAGGCTTTCTTCACCGTATGATGAACATTTTGATGACCTCTTGGATTATTTACCTGAAATAGAAGTGTTATAAAGACATGAATTTGTAAAATAGAGGCATCCCGGTTATGTATATTATTCAAAGATCTTTTTTGGTTGTTATAAAAAAAGTCCAAGAAGATTCACAATTATAGTATAAAACGCCATGTCATTTTATCGATTTAATGGAGTGTATTTAAGCAATGTGATTGGTTGTTTCATCACCAAGCCAATAATAAGCATATTGTTTCGCTTGGCAACTAAATATTTCTTCTTTTTGTCGACTCATAATCAAAGACAACATTTATTATCGTGTAATATTTATTTTAACCAACTTTATTATCTCCCTGAATGCGAAGAGATTCGCTATAAATATATTTATTGGTTATATGGTTCGATTGGGTCCCTTTGGTAAGGAATTGAATGAATATTAATGTGCATTAAAAGTACTCCATGGGAGATATAATCCTTTGACTGATCCAACTTGAACACATCTCTGAAGAGAAATTGAAGCATCTGTGCCCTATACATTAGGAGTTGAACCATAGATATATAAAGAAATAGAGAGCTTATTGGCTCCTTCAGAGGCATACGTCATATTGCCAATATAAACAAATCTTTCGATGATCAACTTAGGATGATGGAGTATAAATTACTTTGTTTATATTGGGCAATGGGGACAGCTGAACGACTATTGAAGTGAATAAGCTCTCTTTATCTTTATACCTCTATGGCCTGAACGCACTGAACTCACTCAATGCTTTATTTTTTCAATATTGCTAATGAATGTTTTGATTAATATATAAGAAATGTCTATTTCAAGGATTCGCATATACCTATTTCGATACCCATGATACAAGAACTCTTAGTGTTCAGAAGGGTATCTCAGAGTTTCTGTTCATATCCCAACCACCAAGTATAAAAAAGTGAAGTATTATACACGGCAAACTGTTCTTTATTATTATCAGATATGTCAAAAAACATTGGAATAGCCTTGTAATAATTCACCAAATTCATTTGATTGAAAACATACGATAAATAATTAGAGAAAACGATACCAAAAGTTGAAAAACATTAATATTTATAGCGTTTTACTATGCATTATCATCGATTTTTATATACAGGGTCTTGCAGGTAAATCAGCACAAAGTTCAATATCCTCCAGATCCAAAATGGGAACAAAAGTGATACCTTTTTGAATACGAAAGTGTTTATTAGAATAATACAAGATTACTATTCAATATGGCCGCCCTCAGCCTCAAGGATGCCCCCAAACGACGCCTGAACCTCCCACAGTCGTGGAGACCTCCGCAGGATCCAGCTTGTTCATATCCGACTTGATGGAGGCCTTCAGGGACGCCACATTGCTGTGGTGTGTGGCGCACACCTCCCTCTCCAACACGACAGTACATTCACGAAGCCTCCCACATGTGCAATATCTAAGCTCAAATTGCACTCCTTATGGATCTGGACGAAGTTGAACTTTGTGCGGATTTACCTGCAAGACCCTGTACAGTTTTATTTGTGAATTTATTAATGTATATTTTCTGAACTGTAATATAAAAAAAAAACGAATCTTTACCTTTTTTGGCTTCAATAGATTTGAATTATTATGCTTCTTCTATACAAATTGCAGTTATTATGGGGTTGAGTGAGAAAATATTAGCTTTCCCTTGGTGATCTTCGATATACTTGGTCTTGTTGCATATTGAATCCTTTTGTAAGGTGTTAACTCGCTTTTTGTGACTGATTATTCTTTTTTTCAAAATGAAAAATATAAACGAAGAAGTGAACTTTGGACTCTTTGACTATTATATTATAACTCGTATTATAAACGCACTATTAACAATAGAGTAGTGACGTAAAAGGATGTGACGTAATATTTCACTTTATACCTTATGTATAAACAATTATTAACGTATTTTTTCTTATAATTACGACAAGACAAAATGCTGATATAGGATCAGAATGAATGGCTGTCTATTAGCGTCAATATTATTCTGTACTTTGAGCTATTAATGGTCAAAATCGTGAGACGTAGGCAAAAAAAAAGCAGAGAAAAAAAGTATATCCCCATAGGAAAAACTTTCTTCGGAATACTTATATGAGAAGCTGACCAAGAAATTAAAAGGAACACCAAAACTATAAGAAGTGTTTGTCAACATGTTTTTTGTTCACGTAAATTTCTAAGAAATAGGAGCCCATGACACTAAAAACAAGTGGAACAAAACTTTTCTTTGACGGGCTTTGTTTAACACAAATATGTTTTATACAGATATTATATTAGATACTGAGATGATGGGAATTTTTGCATTAGAACTCTGACACCAATATGCCATAATTGTAACCCAAATAAAGCCCAAAAGGTTTTTATTATGAATTATGATAATTTCGTCTCATTGCTTAAAAAAATCGAAATGAAAACATGGATATTAACTAGAGGCATATATACACTCAGAGAGTGCAAACCTCCGCCGTCACGGGGTCCTTATGAACCTTCCGAGGCGGATTTTCACGACTGGGGCGGCGTAGAGGGACGGGGGAGGGTTCCCCTCGACTGAAATTCCGAGAGGAAGACCGCTCCCGGCACCCGATTTTACAGCACAGCGACATCTATTGGCAGAGTAGGCTAACTTAAAATTTTATTAGTATTTAGCTCGTTTGCATCTTAATTCTGCACTCAGAGATGCCAAAATTTAATCACATTTCTTTTGGCATTTCCACAACCTCCACAAAGTTTCATTCGAATCCGTCCGTAATTTTTGAGTTATCCTGCTGACAAACAAACCAACCAACCAACAAACCACGCCAGTGAAAACAATAAATCCTTGGCGGAGGTAATAACTTAATATTATCAACGATTAAATGTTATTTTTACAGATTCATAAAAACAAATAAAGAACACGTCAATAATGCAAGAAATAAGAGTAATGATAATAAAACACAAAAGGAGCTTAAAAGATCTGGTTAATAAACTAGTGGCAGCTTAGATAGAGCTGCCACTATTTATTTGGCTTAATAAAGCCCAAAAGTCAATTTGTGGTGGATATTAATTCAGGTTGGTTATTATTTTGGCGGTTGGAGGCAAAAAGAACCCATGAAAGGTGATTTGTTGTCGCATTTGTTACTATACAAAGCCATTTACTCCAATGGCGGTGGATTATGCCAAAAATGTGCCTAATATGTCACAGCGGGAATCCAAGGGCAGAGTTAGCAGTAGATATTTACCTCAAAATGCCATAAGTGCCATCAGCGGGATCTGAGGGTCCATGGTGGCCGGTTGGCTACCCCAAAAATATAGTATTTTCTGACCTATTGCTATTCACGTTTTGAGGAGTACAAACACAAAGTTTGTGAGATATATATTTATTGTAGATCAATGAAAACTCGCTTTGTCTCCAGTCTATTATTGTCCGTCTCAGAAGTGTTTTAAAAATATCCATATAATAAATCTACTGAAAATTATAAACATGAAATAATTAATTGATTTGTACAGCTATAAAAGTTAATTTCTTTACATAGTAAAAAACCATCTGATTATATGTTTGTTTTTATCTTTTTATATATATATTTTTGCCCTATTTGGTTCGATAGAATTGCAGTAGAATTCCGACTGGATATAACTAAGCATACTAGCGTGTAAAAATAGTCACTCGAACCTGGATCTCTTATCATTGAGATTGATCAAAATACACCTTCACTTCTCGGGAGTATTCGAACTGGTCCCCCAACATTGAGAGTTGAACACGCCTGTACGCTATCTTATATCAAGGATTTTATGATTCAATCGATAAATATTTTACTACTTTTAAGACCCATCACTTGAAGGTGTTGAAAAAATATTTTATAAATATTTTGACCCACTTTCATTGCGAAAAAAAAAAAGTTATTTAAAAATCGGAGTCAGTATAAAGGGCTTTCATGTGTTTTTTGTTGGTTTTAGAGTGTTCATCCTTTTTATTTTGAACATAATGGATTCTTACGAATGTAAGATTGACGCAAAAAAAAACATCTGGGGGGACAAAGGTCATAAATTATGCTTCCTAGTAAATTTAATTGTAAAGAGGACCTTCTTTTTGTTTGTTCTACGAGATCCTTTCTTTTAAAAATACTCTATTGACGTGAGTTATGACTAATAGATTGCAGGCATTATTTGTTTTAATTGTTTCACAGAGAAGGAGGAAGCCTTTTTTAAAGCCTTTTTTTTTTTTTTGCATTCAAAGGAGGGTTTTTTGGTGCTTTAAAGCTATAATTTATATACAACTAGGACAATATAACTACAGTAAACCTTATAATAATGGCCAATCAAGGGAGCCGTTATAGCACAGAAGTCACTTCATTTTTCTCTGTGTGTAAAATTCAGTTGGCCACTAGTGGTAAGGACCGCATGGGTCAGGGGATTGCTAGAATAGATTGATTGTAATTGGACTTTATGAGATTAAGAAAATATAGAAAAGCCCTTTAATATATTATATATTTTTCTTTAACATTTTATTTCTTTTATGTTAGGAAAAAATGAAAAGAAATAATTGTAAAGGAAAAAAAAATGGTAAAATACACTTCTATTAGTTATTATTCTTGCATGAGCTGTGGTCTTAAAGAATGAAAATAAATATTTAAAAACATAAATTAAAGAAATATTTTGTTTATTATAAAATCTGAGATATTTTTTTCTAAAACTCCATGAAAGAAATGGAGGAATAATAATAATAATAATAAAACAGTTGATAATATGAAATAGGCATTAATTTAATCTTGACCGGAGTTGTCAACATCTATAGAGATAAGAAATTCATCAACAAAACACAAATTGTCAGCTTATGGTTTTTGATCAATCTATCGGACGAATCCTTTAAGTAAACACCTCCAACTTTAAACAAGTATATGAGCAGAATAAAGGGACTCCTCTAAGGCTTATAGGGAAAGAATAAAGCCATCCTAATTGACGGTAAAGGGATCCTCGATTTGTACGTAGAAAAATAAATGGCTTGGCCACTTGAAATATTGCTCTTATTAGTTAATTTGCTAAAGGCATCCACAAAGATTTTTTTCGTATGATCAATAATATCTGGTAATTTGCATCTGAGCATGATATAATATATATATATATATCAGGAAACGACGGGACACTTTTTTTCGCCGGGAGCCGGGCCGGGACTTTAATATATCGTTCCTTTGTCACTCTGAAGGATCTTAAAGAGGTATTGAGTAATGCGATTGGCCTGTAGTTTGTGATTATATGTTGGCCTTTTCCCTTTTATGAATTAATTTTATGAAGCCTTCATTCATGAGGGAAGGAACTGAGCCACCATTGGAAAATCTCTTTGAATACTAGACTCAAGACAGGTGCAAGTTGTTGAGCAAAGGATTTATAAAACTCGAATGGAAGACCGAATGACCAGGAGATTTGTATTTCTATTTGTAATTGTTTATAAAGTCCATAATTTCTTGTTCCGTGATTACGGGTTCCTTTTCGCCTAGACTAAGAGCTGATAATTGGGACAATCCATCCTGAAGCTCCGAGAGTAATTAAGCCTCATGTCTCTCCGCAATTACAGAAATAATATCTCTGAATTTTTGGCATCCTGACAGGAATACAGGCTTCCAAAAAAAAAGTCGAAGCTGGGTAATTGTTACAGTCTCGTTTGGGATCACGTGTGATATTCAGATCTCCTACAACGATTGTTTCTAGGTGGGACAATATTCGTGTAGAAACGATCTACGTCCCTATTAAGTCCGTATATACTATATTGCCTGGTTTTAGGTATTTAGAAGATCAATGTCGATTATCACATAGTTTCCGCCTTCATCTGTGCTTATCAATGAAGGGTTTAATGATTTATTAACAATTATTGTTACCCCTCTAGAAGGGTGTGTTTGTGTTGTTGACCCATTCGACGCGAAAGAGATGTGAGAGGAGGGTATAATGTCAGAATAATTTGGGGATTGACCAGGGTGTGTCCACAAGGACTGCCAACATCTGAAAGCCTATCAATTTTAAGTATTGAATAGTTTTGTTTGTTCTATGAGTAGAAGCAGTTAACGTTGTATTATAGAAAAGATATCATATTATCTTTTTTTGTTAGCTTATTGTTTTTTTTGGAGATCTTTTGTGTTGTAGGGTTCATACTTTGAGATGCAGACATGAGCACATCAGTGATGCTCCTTTTATTTGCATATAATCAATGGCATCTGAGGCGACGGATTTGCTGGTGGAGTGTCTGTTTGTTCGTGAGGTGATTCTACTGTATGTCAATGGAAGTTGTAATGGCTGTTCATATTCGTTCCTTCGTCACTCTGAAGGTGACGACGATTCTAGGAAAAAAAAATATCCTATCAAAAAGTGCAACACTATTTTTATTTTTTTAATATTTTGAATAAAATATTTATAACTATTAAATAAACACTGGGCCGGGACGTTCAAAAACAATCAAGAACCGGGCCGAGCCAGATACCCGATCGTTTCCGATATATTCTATATATATATATATATATATATATATATATATATATATATGTGTGTGTGTTCATACAATCAGCCTAGATACATACATGATTCCTTCCATCGTAGCGTTAATCCCATGATACACGTTTCTACAATGCAGAAGGGATGTGACAAAATTAATGAGATTGTTTAGTTTCATGTTTTGTTTTGTATTACTTTATTTTATACATTGAGAAGATAATGAGGGCATGCAGTTTGCTTTCAATTAAAATTCCTTTGGATGAGTTTTTTGTAATTAATTTCTATTTATATACAAATATTTCACAGTTCATGGATATATACAATAACCAAAGTATAAGGTATATGATTAAATGCTAATGCGTAAAAAATACATATTAAACATTTTAGTGTTAATTATTTGTTTTCCTATGTGGTTCAATAGAATTGCAACATCCGACAGGATATAAATAAGCATACTCGCATTAAAATTAGTCACTCAAACCTAGATCTTATCAATGAGGTAGACTAAAAATGACCATCCCCCTCTCGGGAGTATTCGAACCTGCGCCCACATCATTGAGAGTTGAACACAACCTTAACACACACACACGGCTATCGCACCCCTTATTTCTATTTATAATTGTAATGCATGAGACGAAACTGTATTAATACTCATAGAAACTTGGAGTGAAAGATAAAATTGGTTTTGTTATTATTAAAACTGATGTTTAAAAAAAACAGCAGCTCAAATGAAGAGGGATTCAAGTATTTTACGTCGTCAAGAGGGGATTGAAGGCTTGGTTTTCTGAATATCATAATATAAAAGAGCACTTTTTGAAAAAACACACTGAGATTGCGTAATAATTTTAAGAAAAGTTCGAATGTCAAAGCGACCGCGTAAAAAAAGAGAAATGAACAAGAGGGGCTTTCATTATTTTGCGAAGCTATTTATTGGTTGTTTATGATGTAAATCCTGCTGTTTTTAGGCCTACATAAGGACATGTTCAAAGGTTTTTAATTTTCGTTTCTAATATCATAGTCTCCATGCATACAAAAAACGTATTATATATAGATGATTGATTATTAAAGCAAGCCAACATGCAATTACGGAGAATCTTATTATTATTTGTCTTCAACTTGAAACCAAATTATAACCACTATATTTCTAAGGAGAAAGCAATATTTACTCATAATATGAGAAAATCAATCATGATTAAATAAAAATAGTTTATCACCATTAAATATATATTTCTATATACTTCTAGGCCCAGTAGGCATATAATTCGACAAATTAAACCAGAGATATACTAAAAGGTTTATGCGGATATGTCGTGAATAAATGATCAATTAAATATAAATTATTTAAACGAAACCAATATATGAAATATTCAAAATAATATGGAAACAATCATTTTAATAAAGACACTATATTGTTACCTCCGCCGAAGGAGGTATTGTTTACTGGCGTTGGTTTGTTGGTTGGTTTGTTTGTTTGTCAGCAAGATAACTCAAAAAGTGCGGAACGGATTCGGATTGAAACTTTGTAGAGTTGATGGAAATGCCAAAAGGAACAGTGATTAAATTTTGGCATCTGAGTGCTTCTTTAAGATGCAAAATGAGCTAAATACTAATAAATATTTTAAGTTAGCCTACTCTGCCAATAGATGTCGCTGTGCTGTGCTCTCAAAGAGGAGAGCACAGCACAGGGAATCTATTGGCAAATGACAAAAAGACCAGTGATCTTTGGTGGGGATCGGCGGAGGTTTGCACTCTCTGAGTGTATACCGCCTCTAGTTACCTCCGCCGAAGGAGGTATGTTTTCACTTTGTTTTGGTTGTTGTTTGTCAGCAGGATAATAAAATACTAGGATGGATGAAATTTTGTGAGTTCTGGAAGTGCAAAAGGAGATTAAATTTTGCATCTCTGAGTGCCGAATTAAGGCGCCAAAATAAATACTACTAAATTTTCCAGTTAGCCTACTCTGCCAATAGATGTGCTGAAATTGGGTGCGGGAGCGTGTCTCGGAATTCCGTCTAGGGGAACCCTCCCCGTCTCTCTACGCCTAGTCGTTGCCTCAAGCTATGAGGTTTCACTCTCTGAGTGATATATGCCTCTAGTTGTAATTATTAATATAGTTTCTTTACTTTAATGGACTATAGGTCATACTTGTCTATCTATAAGATTTGCTACAGAGTTATTTTGATCTTTAATATGCATTGCATAGTATAGTCCTCACCTAGTATAGTGATAAAAGCTTTTTTAACCTTTTGACGTCATTTACTATTTTTCCTCGTACTTTCTGTAATAAGCTTATAAGCATGAAAAATGTGAATATTTTCAATTAATATTATTTAATGATGTTTGTATTGTTTTGTTTGTTTACGGGCAGGATCCAAGATTACGAAATTAAAGTCGAGTCTTGAATCCAAGCTAAATCGAATCTCAGTCACTTCCCTAAAACAGACAACAATGTTTTAACCATTTTTTATATATCGCTGTCTATTATTTTGTCCTCCATATGCTACAAATTATTAATACACTTTGCTATTACAAAAGAAGCCTGGTCTTTTTATTTACCCCTCATATTCCGTCCAAGGATTCATGCGGCCTTAACCTCCTGATTACGTCACACTATTTAAAAAAAACAGAGGTCAAATATCCGATTAAGATATGTAAAAAGTCTTTTAAGATTTTTCTATGATATTAAAACATGCGAATAAACGTTGGAAAAGTAAACCAGCTACAAAATTATATGTACAATGACGTAAAATAATAATTACCGATCCTTTCTCAACTCCTATAGCCTTTTTTAAGAGCTAAAATATTTACTTGCTGAACAAAATAAATAGTGTACACAATGGAATAAATATACAATAGAAAAACATATCAAGCGATCTAAAAAATGAAAAGAACATAAATGAAGATTACAATCAAAAAATACTATATATAAATCATGAGCATTGGTATTAATGATCCAAGAAAGGGACTTCGTCCAAAGAGTAAACAAACACAATGCTTAAAATAAAAGTATGAGTTTACCCAGGCCAAAGAAAGCAATTGTGTCACAAGACTATAATTTATATAAGATCTTCAACTCCTTAAGTTGTAATGATCTAATGATCGGTTTGAATTCCACATATGCCACACTTGGCGCAAGTAGAGACTACAGAACCAATAGAAGTTGCTTATTTGATACCCAGTCTTAAATAACACTATGTAACAGAATTTTGCCCCGAGGCTGAGATTCCTCATTTGAGTACCATTTTTTACGTAGACTCCAAAAATGTCACTTAAAATATCGTCCGAAAAAAGGTTTGGACTTTATGTCCTTTTTGATAATCATCATTTTAATAATTTATAATCGTTCAAGCCCAGTTATCTTCGTACAAAGTAAGAATAACCACAAATCATAAGTATTTATTTTTCTAATATGTCAATGCATTTCAAATCAGTATTTATAAATTCAATATCTTTTGTACTATTTGAAAAAATAGGCTTTATATTTCAAAAAACCGTTTTTATAAATTCGATGTTGGATGAAAGTAAAGAAGAGATCAATTTAGTATGACCAAGATTTAATATCATCCTATAAAATAAATATATTTGCGTTGAGGTTGCGTTAACTATAATTGTGATTTGTTACGAAGAAAACAAAACATGTTGCCTTTTTATTTGCAAGTTCCTAAATAATTTGAATATTTGGATTATTACTGTGATTTGGAAAATGGTATTCAGATTATTTAAAAAAACTCTTAGAGAATTCCATTCAAATAAAAAGGCAAACATGTGTTTTTTCTTCGTAACAAATCACAATTCTAGTTAACGCAACCTCAACGAAAATGTATTTATTGATCTATAGATATATATAGCAGTTGGGCTCAACCTGAAATAGTGTTAAGTATTAAAAAGTTCATGAATGTCATTCCTAAAAGTACCAAGTGGAACTAAACAGTGGTCTCCTTTGTAAAAACTATTTCAATATTAGCTATTCATATTGATATAATAAGGCAACCCTTCACGCTGAAGAAATACTTGATGAGCGGGGTTTTTTCTTCAACTACAATATATGTAAAAATCATTTCATGTTATCTCTATGTTATTGTCTTCTTTTTCATAACCATGGATATCCAATGGAAAGAGAGTGCGATAGCTCAGGCATTGATGGGTCAGGTTCGAACCTGAAAGGGAAAGGTGTATTTTGGTCAACCACATTTATAAGATCCAAGGTTTGATAGATAATTCACACGCTATAATGCTATTTATATTCACACAGATACTGCAATTCTATCAAACCAAATGGGCAGACAAAAAACTGGATTTGATTAAATATGGATGAAAGCTTCTCTAGAGTCTTTTTACTTATTTATTATTTGTTTTGACAGATTCTCAAAACATTACTCTATGGACATGTCCAGCTGTTAGGAACAGATTATATAAAAATAGCCACTAGCTTCAATAGTAGGGTCTTGATATTAAAAATTACTTTCTACTTGACACACCACATTTATATATATTCAAAAGCCGCTCTTCAGCCTTTGTTTATACCTGCATACTTAATCTCTGATTGTAAGTCTTCTTCGCTTGGCCTTGTTTTAAAAGCAGAAACTAATGTAAAGTGAAGCTTCCTCAGTCACTCTTTAAATGTCCTTGTGCCCCCTTTTCAGGAAGGATCATGCGAGCCATTCTCTGGGAGTGAGCCTGGCCTTTTTCCATCTTGCATCATCCCTCAGAGAAGAAGAGGAAGCAGGCCTCAGGGATCGTTTTCGGAGTGACGGAGTATGGAAGTGAGCTGGAGAGTCTCTTTAACTGGACCAAGGACCGACTCACCTCTGGGAGGGGATGAACGTGTCGGAACTGGGTAAGAAGAAGTGTGGGGTTGTTTTGAACAAATGGCGTCCTCTTTATTATTCTAAATCAGTTCGTATAATCTATATATATATATATATACATATATATAATAACATAGATTATATCATATATATATATATATATATATATAAATTATATATATATATAGTATTATAATATAATATATAATATTTACAAATTAAATGACTGCTAACAGCAGCTCAACTATTAAATTTCTAGCATAAAAACTACTTACAGTCGTCCCTCGGGACGACCCGGATCCACTACACGACCACCGCGATATATGATGAGGGTGCGATGTTGATATATATTGAAATTTTGAGAGATTTGACATCACCCGGCGTTTAAACCTACCGCCATTTTGCCTTGTTGTTCGTACGCACGTCTGAAACATGTACGCAGCAGGACCTTTTTTGGGGCCGCCATCTTGCTTTTTCGAAGATTTACCAGTTTCAAGCCTCAAATATCTTAAAAACCACTGAATATTTCTTAACTATAGTACCCCCACGTGAAAAAAAAAAACGGGAAGCCAAGCCGTCGTTGCGTAGTAAATAACTGCAAGATGTATATATGATAGATATATATATATATATATTAGGGTTGTTCTTA
The DNA here is from genome assembly GCA_013387185.1 of Caligus rogercresseyi. Taxonomy (NCBI): domain Eukaryota; kingdom Metazoa; phylum Arthropoda; class Copepoda; order Siphonostomatoida; family Caligidae; genus Caligus; species Caligus rogercresseyi. Next base: position 3,424,592 of record CP045910.1, read on the forward strand.
TTTTTCAAATGTTTGAAATGTTAGCAACTTTGTGGATTTTCTGTTTCTTGGTGATAAAAGAAGACGACATACAAAGTTTGAACAAAATCGGTCAACATTACGAGGTCGCGCAACGAGGTCAAAGTTTTAAAAATTTAGTAAAAATATAGTTTTCCGCAAATTTCTTCAAAATGGTGGACGTTACAGACTTCAATATAATATTAATTTAAAGGAAATCTAATTTACTACCAGACGTATGTTTGATGTTTTTTAATAAAACAAAGTTTTCAGTAAAAACAAAGCAAGAAAGGGAGTGTGTATTGTTAGCTTATTTCATAGCTTTTTTGTATCAATTAACTTCACTCGCCTGTAGAAGATGACTTGTTCGCTTCAGAGTAAAATAGTACTTTTAAGTTTAGTAAAACTTTAGATGATAAATCCAAAAATGACCTTGGTTGCATTCTATCAATTCAGAATTCAGTACAATCTGAGTTTACATCATATGATTCAGAGCCTGTATTGACCTATAAGAAATCGATTATGAAAAAAATAAATAATAATTTGTTTCTTAGATTTGCGTCAAGGTATCCTCTCAAAATTTTACTTTGTCTCTGACGCATACATAATCCATTATATGCGTCATTTTGTACGCGAGATAGGCTTTTTTAATGTACATATAACTCTCTACTTATTAATTGACATGATTTAGTATACCAAAATATTAAAGCTGGTTAACCAAGCTTTCATTTGATATATTTTGTGTTCTAAAAATCGCTATACTTTAAGAGATATAAGCAAATACGTACTCTCCCCCAAAATTGATCTTTTGATATGAGAATATACGATTACCATTTGGTAACGGCAGTTAGTGTACCTGGATAGGAAGAAAAAAGAAGGGAGAGAGTGAGGCAAAATACTCCCTCCCTTCTCTTTCTCTTTCTATCCAGGTAACACTAACAGAGTTACCAGATGGTAATCGTATATTCTCATATCAAAAGATCAATTTTTGGGGGAGAGTACGTATTTGCTTATATCTCTTAAAGTATAGCGATTTTTAGAACACAAAATATATCAAATGAAAGCTTGGTTAACCAGCTTTAATATTTTGGTATACTAAATCATGTCAATTTAATAAGTAGAGAGTTATATGTACATTAAAAAAGCCTATCTCGCGTACAAAATGACGCATATAATGGATTATAAATGCGTCAGAGACAAAGTAAAATTTTGAGAGGATACCTTGACGCAAATCTAAGAAACACATTATTATTTATTTTTTTCATAATCGATTTCTTATAGGTCAATACAGGCTCTGAATCATATGATGTAAACTCAGATTGTACTGAATTCTGAATTGATAGAATGCAACCAAGGTCATTTTTGGATTTATCATCTAAAGTTTTACTAAACTTAAAAGTACTATTTTACTCTGAAGCGAACAAGTCATCTTCTACAGGCGAGTGAAGTTAATTGATACAAAAAGCTATGAAATAAGCTAACAATACTCACTCCCTTTCTTGCTTTGTTTTTACTGAAAACTTTGTTTTATTAAAAAACATCAAACATACGTCTGGTAGTAAATTAGATTTCCTTTAAATTAATAATTATTATTGAAGTCTGTAACGTCCACCATTTTGAAGAAATTTGCGGAAAACTATATTTTTACTAAATTTTTAAAACTTTGACCTCGTTGCGCGACCTCGTAATGTTGACCGATTTTGTTCAAACTTTGTATGTCGTCTTCTTTTATCACCAAGAAACAGAAAATCCACAAAGTCGCTAACATTTGAAAAATAAGAACAACCCTAATGTTATAGTTCGTTCTATATATATGAATAAATAAAAGAGAGGAACACAAATAATTAAAACGACTAATGAGCACTGCTAAAGAGTCAAGAATGAAAAACAATATTTGGACTAGCATGTATTTCTAAGAGATCTAATAAATTTTACAAATGATTTATAAATTCATTTTACAAAAATAAATGTGAAAAGTTAATAATTTATTTCTTCTTTAAAAAATGAAATCATAAATTGCTTATTATATTTAAAATTGAAATTAACACATTAAAAACAAGTAATTGATTGTCAACTATGTTCTTGTTCCAAAAGTGTAACTCAATAGATAGTGGTTAGTTCAACAACAATCATTACGTTTTCGATTTTTTACATTTACATTTTTTTTTTAAAGCTACAATATTTACAATTGGTTCATTGTCAAACAGTGAATAAACTTAATACACTTAAGTTCTATGTATTATAGGTTGCTATAATGTTAATTCGATGATACACATCGATTTACATTATGTTACATAAATATAAACTTACAGCTTTGAAAACATTAAAGTTCGAAACGTCATCAAGGCACTTAGTATGTTTACCAATAATGTAAAAGAGGTGGGCTTCGTGAGATCTGCTATAAATGAAGGGAGTCTTAAGAAGCATCCTTGCCTAAAGTCTTCCAACATATCACTGGGTTCAGGCTCAGTTGCTTTTGAGGTGGTCGGCGAGCCGTCGAATCTCCCAACTTTAATGCCAATTAGAGGACAAATTGTCAAATTGGAGTTTGACAAAGTTAAAAAACAATGTTCAAAATGCTTTAAATTTCGACATACACGCTCAGTGTGTCGCAATGACGCTATAACGGTCCAAGAGTATAAAAAGCAATTATTGAAATTCCTAGAGGACCGAGAGAAAAAAACCAAAGCAATTCCGAAACCCGTGGAGGAAGAAAATACAACAGACACAGTGGAGGAAAAAAGGCTGATCCGGCCATAACTGTAACGACAGACAAGTCAACTACGGATGAGACTGAAAGGGTCCACAAAAGAGCCAGGACATCGGACTCTCAATGCTCCCCTCTCACCGCCCACCTCCAAACAGCGAAGAAACACGTGAAAACACTGGATGATGAAGCCCAAAACGACCCTCTTCCCGTGTATCCTCCGGAACCAACGGTAGACGAAGGCCTAGAAGATATCATATGCTCCCCTCTCACCGCCCACCTCCAGACGGCGAAGAAAAACGTGAAAACACCGGATGATGAAGTCCAAAACGACCTTCTTCCCGTGTCTCCTCCGGAACCAATGGTAGACGAAGGCCTAGAAGATATCATACCTAATAATCCAACTGAATCACAAATGGATGAGAGGAACTCCGTAAGGATGCAAAGAAACATTAAGAATTCCGACCACACTCGAGAAACCTCTTTGAAGAGATCAAAAAATATTAATGACGTCCTCATGAACAGCTCTCCTCTCGGAACCGACACAAAGGGTAAGAAGAGGAGTACTCTTCCTAAAAAGTAACCTTTTATTACAACATTATGCCTAACACATTTTCGGTAGTTACATATAATGTGAATTCAATAGCCTCTTTTGCCAGAGCAAAAAGAGCTTTCGACTACCTCAAAGTTATAGGTTTTCCTGATATTGTTGTATTAGTCGACACTAGACTAGACGACACGTCAAATATCAACAACTTGATACCAACTACGCATTCAAGTTTCATATCTAGCGCAGTAAGGCATTCAACACATCCTGCTCGGGGTGTTTTGGTCCTCATAAGAGATTCTTTGTGTCCAGTTCAAATTGCGGCTGACCCTGAGGGGAATTATGTTATAGTTGAGTTAAACTTTTTAGCTCAAAGAACTACCCTTTACTCCTTTTATGGAGTTAATTTTAACTGCAAATGCTGGTTTACCAACATAGTGAAAAAACACCCACCATATCCAGGAAATGAGTGCATTATATTGGGTGATCTCAACATCACCCGAAAACCATCTAGGGACGCCCAAGGTTACAATGGATCCAACAACAAAAGTAACTCAAAAGATTTGGAAACTTTAGTAAGCAATATGAACCTCTGCGACTTGGGGCTCATAAAAGATAGCTCCTCTCCAAAAATGACGTTTCATACAAAAACAAAATCCAAAACCAATATATACGGTAGACTTGATTATATATTTTCGTCCTTTAGAACATCAAACCTCCTCACTAACTTTGAGGTAATGCCATGCTATATATCAGATCACCATCCGATATTGGCATCTTTTTTGAACCCCAGAAGACCTCCAAAGTCTAAGTGGAAACTAAATGTTTCCCTTTTAGACTCCGAAGATTGCAGGGTTGAAATCCAGGAAATGATATCGCAAAAAAGGTCAATTATGGACAGAGGACTGGTTTCGGCCTGTGACACTCTGAAAAATATTGAAATGTGTTCTCGGAGGATTTTTATGCGACGTGGTAGAGAGGCAGCTAAGGAAAGAAGTTTAACTAAGGATCGTATAATGAAACTAGATGGGATATGTGCTACGGCCAATTCAGAATTGGATAACATCATCGATTATGAAAACACGGGTGTGGCTATAAGATTGAGGCAAAAAATTGTTGATCTCAATATCAAAGGGAAACCTCTTTTCCGGCATTTGGAAGGATCTCTTCGCAGAACAAAAATGACATCCCTCAAGACCAGTTCTGGTGAGATCTCGGAAGACCCAATCGTGGTTGAAAAAATTGCAAACAATTATTACTCAAATTTGTTTTCATGTAATGAGTGCCTCCCGAACAAGAATTGCGATTTCTGTCTCTATTGGAGACTTTATAAAGACTCTACACGATGGAAACCACTGCTTTCAACTACTCCTAGCATAAGTGGAGACTTTGAAGGTATTGTAAGGATTCAAGAAAACCTTGGATCACCTATAACTCTATCTGAAATACTTACTTTTCTTCAACAGTATAAGAAAAAGTTCAAGGCCCCTGGGTTTTCCGGGCTGCCTTTTGAGTTTTATAAAATGTTCGCAGGAAGTCTTGCACCTATTCTGGAAAAGTCCTATGAAGAAATATTCCGCATGGGTTTTGTTCCGGACTTCATGAACCGTGGTCTCATCACCTTGATCTTAAAAAAGGGGAAGAAAGGAGAAGACATAAAAGATTATAGACCTATATCTTTACTAAATACTTCGTTCAAAATACTAACCGGTATACTCAACAAAAGGCTGTCAAAAATTCTTCCCAATATAATTACACCCAACCAGAAAGGATTCATGCCTGGTCGCTTCCTCGAGGACATCCCTAGATCTGTTCAGGACGCAATTGATTATTATTCGTCAGTTAAAGATAAATACGCAGCAGTTTTGGTGGACTTTGAAAAAGCGTTCGATACCATATCTCATCAGTTTATTATTCAGCAATTACTTCGTTATGGCTTACCGGATATATTTGTAGAAATGATTTCCACAACACTACGGAACTCTTCTTCTAGTATAGATCTCCCCGGAGCACAGAGTACGTTTTTCATTACTCGAGGCTGTAGACAAGGTGACTCTTTATCGCCATCCTTGTTCCTAATTGCAATAAACGGGTTATATGAAAAACTTGTATCTGGATACGACACGGGCGCTTCAAGATTTGGGGATTTATGTACCCTGTACGCAGATGACCTGACAATATTCAAATCTGGAACAACTTGTAGGGTATTAAACTCTATCAAAAGCTCCTTGGACACTATTAACGCTTTCAAAAAATGCTCTGGTCTCTCTATCAATGTCACAAAGACCCAAATAGTGACAAATTGCGGAAACGAGTTGAAACCCTTCCTGAATGATTTTGCTTTTGTCGACTCAGCGTCAATTCTTGGGATCGACGTTGCTTCTTCTTCAAGCATCGCGGATAAGATAAATATGACCAGGATCTTAGAAACACTACAAAAAAGCGTAACTTTTTACAAAAGTATTCCCCTCTCTCGTTTTGAAAGACTAATAGCATGGAACTCAGCAATTATTCCAAAAATTTGGCATATTCTGAGATACATTCCATTTTCAAAGGATCTATGCCGTGATATTTACAGTATAAGATCAGGGTTAATTTGGGGAAACTCAAGGCCATATGTTTCCCAGAGTAGAATAGACACCAAAACGTCACAATGGGGACTAAACGCTCTAAACGTGGAATGTATGTGGAAAGCATTGAATCTCTCATGGATGAAGAGGCTTTTCACAAATCATGACTTCTGGTCTTTAAGAATTAAAAAAATATTTTTAAATAACACAGGACACCATTTTTCAGAAAGAATCCATGTGGGACCTACAGAACTCTTTAAAGTTCTGCCTCTGTGTGGCTCTTACTGGAAAAAAATGAAACAATCGTGGAAGTCAGTCATAGAGGGGTGCCTTCCTCTTTTGGGTTCAGATGAGCCATTAAACGAAAACCCTAGACTACTTAGTCGTACGGAATTTCTCAAAGACTGTCACCTTACCTCGGTTGGTCAATTCCACAGAAACGAGGAAAAAACAAAAAACTTCATCCTGGACTTTAGGGTGAAAAAAATAATAAAAGACCGACCAGAGCCTGAAATTCCGTTTGGCCCACCCATCCCTTTTTACATCGGCTTATCCAATCTTAAAAATCAAGATGTTCGCCGAGCATATCATAAAAATGTTGAGCAAAAACCGCCTTCGGAAATTGTAAAACGAAGACTCCATAAGCTCGATGAAAGCAGGAATGTGTCCTCGTTATGTCCTCAAATCATAATGAAGAATCCCTTCTCAGATTCAAGACAGAAATGGCTCCGATACAGGCTGGCAACTTCATCTCTCTTCATGAGTAAATCGAAGATCCATTCAGAAGATCAACTATGCCACTGGTGTGGGAAAGAGAAGGAGACCTCGTTCCACTTTTTCTATTTCTGCCCAATCATTATCCCTGTTGTTAAGTCAGTAGAGGAAAAAATACAAAGGGCATACGGTGAACACCTTGAACCCCCAGACTGGCTAATATCAACGTCCCCCAATTATGAGAACGCTTTTCAAATAGAGTCCATAATTTCCAAGGTTCAAGGAATTCTGTACACCTCGCGGGTCAAGGGGAACCCTCTCCCTATAGGACTGGACAAGTTGGTGGAAAGATACATCTCCCTCCTAGACCGAATCAATTATTAATAAACATTTATATATTTTATGAAAAAATTAATCCAAGTTTTATTTTTTTAAAGCATTTTTCGTGATTTAAACTTTATATATTGACCATTTGTCCCCTACCACTTTTATATTTACAAAAATGTTGTATGAATGAAATATAATTTATAACTATTAAAAAAAAAAAAAAAAAAAAAAAAAATAAACAGCAATTTGAATATTTAAG
>CP045910.1:3431812-3444406 GCA_013387185.1 Caligus rogercresseyi
TATATATATATATATATAGATTATATATGGCAGGCATTTTACAAAATGACCGGGCAATTTATAAAATGCCCGCTTGACGGGTAATATATATATATATAGCTATATATATATATATATATATATATATAATATATAATATATATATATATTATTATATATATATATATATATATATATAATACCGTTAACTAGTTGCCTGGGAATGTGCCAAACCAAAACGGCTTGTCTTGACAGGATGAATCATCACAAGTTTTTAAATCTATAAACAAGTTCAACGTTCAGATTGTTCTTATTAGCTACAGTTTTAGTTATAGTTAAAATCAATTGCATTCTCTGATATTAACTAACAAATACAATATTTTCGATGAGTCCTTTTGAAAAAGTGGCAGACATACTTATACATGTATTTTTTAATATACACTTAATCAAATATATAAAAATAAAGTCTACATCAACAACAAAATGAGTTCGAATCCAAATCCTTAATATAATCATCATGATTTCCGAGTCCGATTCCAAGTCGTCAAAAAACTGATTCAATCCGAATCAGAGTCCTTGAGTCCGGATCCACTCATGAAAGCTCTTTTGATTATTTTGATCCCTTCAGTCCACTTTTTTCTTCAATTTTTTTCCTCTTGATACAGTCAGCTTCTTAATATAATTCAAAATGGCTCGAGGCCTAAGTCTATTTCCATCCCTTCATTTCTCTCTCACACACATGCATGAAAAGGGTAATCCTTGAGTCTTTGCCACTATCGTGAAGGAGACTTTATCGACATTGGGGGGAATGGTACTGAAATATGATTAAAATGGTTGATTTGCATAACAAGTTTAATACTATTGGCCCTAAGGATGATGATAAATAAATGAAATGGCCCTTCTTAAATTCTTTATTTTGAGTTCTTGAGAGCGTATATAAAATCGTATTTATTCATTAATCATAACTAGGGCAAGGCTAAAAAATATGCAAATAAAAATCTAGAATCAAAACACGCATGCAAACATGAATATTTTGCAATTATCTATATTTTCCCCACATATTACGCACATTTATAGATTTGTTGATTGACAAATACAGAGAATATCTTTGCATACTTAATAATTTTTCCATTCATATTTAATAGTTTTATTCCATATTTTTGGGGGATTGTTAAAGCCTTTTTTGATTACTCCAGATTTGCCCGTAATCTTTGCATTCGCCTGAGTCATTATATAAATAATAAATAAATAAATATATATATATATTAAGGCTGTAATTATTTTTCAATATTTGAAATGTTAGCAACATTGTAGATTTTCTGTTTCTTGGTGATACACATACACAGTTTGAACAAAATTGGTCAACATTTCGGGGTTACGCAACGAGGTCAAGTTTTAAAAATTTATTAAAAATATAGTTTTTCCCAAATTTCTTGAAAATGGTTAGTGTTAAAGACTTCAATTATAATAATTAATTTAAAGAAAATCTAATTTACTACCGACGTATTCTTGATCTTTTTTACTAAAACCAAGTTTTAGTATAGTTTTCTGTAAAAGCAATGTAAAAATGGAGTGTGTAATGTTAGCATATTCATAGTTTTTGTTATCAATTAACTTGACTCGCCTGTAGAAGATGACCTGTTCGCTTCAGAGTAAAATAGTATTTTTAAGTTTAGTAAAACTTTGAATGATAAACCCAAAAATTTACATCATATGCTTCAGAGCCTGTATTGACCTTTAAGAAATGGATTATGAAAAAAACAACCTGTGTTTTTTAGATTTCCAAGATATGTTTTTTATGTACATATACTCACCACTGATTAAATTGACATGATTTAGTATACAAAATATTAAAGCTGGTTTACCAAGCTTCATTTAATATGTTTGGTGTTCTAAAAATCGCTATACTTTAAGAGAAATAAGCAAACACATATTTGCACGTACTCTCTCAGAAAAAATTGATCTTTTGATATGAGAAATACAATTACCGCTTGGTAACCACTGTTACCTGGATAGAAGAGAAAGAAAAAAGAGCAGCGAGAGAAGTGAAGCAAAATACTCTCTCGCTTCTCTTTTTTCTTTCTCTTTCTATCCAGGTAACAGTGTTTACCCCGTAATGTTGACCGATTTTGTTCAAACTTTGTATTTCGTCTCCTATTATCACCAAGAAAAAGAAAATTCACAATTTTTATTTTAAAATTTTGTAGACGATTTGGATTAGCGCATCGCATTATCTTGACAGGGAGAAGCTATTTCTAACATTTCAAAGATTGAAAATAAGAACAGCCCATATATACTAGATCGGTCAATAAGTCCCGGGCCTTGGAAAGAAAATAATATTTTTTTGCCAAAATTATTTTTTATTCTTCAATATAATCTCCTTTTAGGTCAATACATTTATTCCAACGTTTTTCTAACCTTTCGATTCCACCAGCGAAGAACGATTTCTCGAGACCTTCAAAATATTCTTCTGTTTCGGCTATCACATCATTGTCTGAACGAAATTTTCTTCCACGAAGCACCTTTTTGAGTTCTGCGAATAGCCAGTAGTCACTGGGGGCCAGATCTGGAGAATATGGTGGATGTGGTAGCAGTTCGAAACCCAATTCGATTAATTTTGCTGTAGTTTTCAATGACTTGTGACAAGGTGCATTGTCTTGATGAAAGAGCACCTTCTTCTTCTTCAAATGAAGCCTTTTTAGTGCGATTTCGGCCTTCAGACGGTCCAACAAACCAATGTAATAATCGCTATTGATTGTTTTTCCATGTTCCAGGAAGTCAATGAATATAATTCCACGGCAATCCCAGAAAACAGAGGCCATTACCTTTCTAGCCGACATTTGGATTTTTGGACGCTTTGGACGGCTTTCTCCGTCAACACACCACTCAGCAGATTGCCGTTTTGATTCAGGAGTGTAGTCCACTTGTGATGTATCGACGAAAAAATTCCTTCTTATTTTGCGTAAACACCCCCAAACAGCTCCTCGAATCATCCACACGTTGTTGCTTTTGCTCAGGTGTTAGCAATCGCGGCACCCATTTCGAAAATAACTTTTTCATATTCAAATATTCGTGTATGATGGTGAACACACTCCCTTTGACAACTTCAGAGTGTCAGCTATCTCTTGCAACTTAACTTTTCGATTGTCCATGATGATTTTGAGGGTTTTTTCGACGTTTTCCGGGATAACTACCTCATTTGGCCGGCCAGGGCGTTCAGCATCGTCTGTGTTCGTACGACCAGATTTGAAATTGGTGAACCATCGTTTGATGGTTGTTTTGGATGGGGCAGAGTCCGGGTAGCATTTTTCAAGCCATGCTTTGGTTTGAACGGTGTTTTTTCCCATCAAAAAACAATGATAAATCAGAACACGAAATTGCTTTGAATCCATTGTTTTAAGTCAAAGAAGGAGCGCCGCACTTATATCGCTGTAACTCAATGAAAAATCAACATAACGTTATGAATTTTTTTTTTTTTTCCTCATAAGCACGGTCTTTATTGAATAAAATAATACATCATATAATGTAAAACATATAATGTAAAATAATTTAAAAAAAGGAAATTTGTGTTAGGAATAACATAAATAAACATTTTAGTTTAAAATTAATTTCCTTTTTAAGACCTTAAAAATCTAAAACATTTAACATTCTTGATATATATAAATACAACTAATACAATTATTAAATACAAAAGGCAATAAAATATAGCAAATATCAAGAAAAATCTAAAATATATAAAATTCTTAAATGCAAAAGATAAGAAGACAAATAAATAAGATCAATTTATAAGCGTTCGTTTTTGGTGTTCTTGTATTTCTTGTACTGGCGAATAAGGACATTGAGTGTTGCTGCGAGATGAGGTGATGTAGATGGGACGTATTTGATCAGTTCAGCCGCGTAGTTCCATCCTCTGTTCTGTACTTTGGGAATCTTCAGTGACAAAGCGGAGTATCTGGCGGCAGCACCGATCATGATGGTGCGTAATTTATGTTCATCAATCAAAACTTCTTCTGTTAATGATTTGGCAATATACGCCTTGCAATTACTTATTGCCGCACATATGGACAAACTTTCAGTTTTGATCCCTGAGTCCCTCCTAGAAATGCCAAACAGGATGTAGCCTTTGATATGGTCCTTTTCAAACCCGGAAATGTTCATTGCGTTTAACTCTAAGTAATCTTTGATGATAGTTAGAGCTGGACAATCACAAAATGCATGTTTGTAGTTGTTGTATAAAAGACCACAATCCTTACAATGTCCCAAAAATTTGATAATATTGGCCGATATTTGTAGTTGACTTGTAAATTTTCGCCCATCAACGATTCCAACCATTGACCTCAAAATATTCCTCTTCCACTCAGGGGGAAGATTCAAGTTTTTTAAATGTTCTTCAGCAACAGAATGGGCCTCGAGTCCCGATTTCTTTGTCGGTAAATTTCAGGAACCATGGCATTAGCTGTGTGTGATATTTGGCGGTTCTTTGAAGAGGATAAAGAAACCTCCCTGTCATGAAAACCGATTCACTCCTTATATCACCATATGTAAAAGCTCCTTCTCTAAGTGCAATTTTTCCAGTTCGTCTGGTTTAAAGTTTAACATTTAAAGAATGGGGGCTTGCTGGCGTTCTTGCGAATTATGTCAATGATGTTATTATTGTCAAATATTGGGAACCTCTCCAAAAAATTCTTTGTGCAGCTGCCCAGTTTTCAGAGAATTGTGCTACATTATCATTAGACATATCCGTTCCAAATAAGAGAGCAGTATATATATTCGAAGCATATATGTACCCTCTCCATTCATTCGTTGGCCCTATAGCTAGTTCCTTTAATATTTTCCGATACAATTTCGGGACTATTTTATTGAGGAGAACTAGCCCACCTCCTAATTGCGACCGTTTTCTTTTCAAAATGGAAATATAGCGTTTATCGAAAAGGGTGTCCAACCAGTGATCTTCAGCTTGAATGAGCCTTTCTCCAATAATTGGTGAGGCAGTTGACGTGTAGACCATTTGAGAAATTAGAACGTATTATAGATCCACTCTTCTTTGAAGGTTTAACCCTCTCCACGCTTTACACCATTTAATTGCTTGAATATGCAGTCTTTCAAAATTAGATTGTGATGGTCCGTCCATTCCCCATTCTATTCCTAGAATTTGCACTGATTAACACTTTGCATCCCGTTATAATGACATTTTCTGCAGGTTTCCATGAGCCTATAGGAAGAATGGCCGTTTTACTCTTATTAATTTTCATCCCAGAGACTTTAGAGAATTTTATTAAAAAATAAGAACAACCTCCACACGCTTCATAACCTGTTTTGCTGAGTTTCCTTCTATCATTAGAGTAATATCATCGGCATAGAGATCAATAAGATGCCGTTTTAAGCCAAGTAGGACGCCAAAGCCTCCATATTTTCGGTTTAAAATGGTGCTTAACTGTTCCATTGCCGCTACAAATAGTAATGGAGATACTGGGCATCCTTGCCTACAGCTTTTGCCAAGGATGATAGGGTCACTTCGTACACCGTCGATCATAATTGTTGAAGATCCATTGAATAAAAGGGAACGGATGGGGTTAAAAAAAGGAGGTGGCAGATATTTTTTTACTGCCTTTAGAATAAAATTATGCCTGATTGAATCGAAATTTTACAACTATCCTTTTGAAAGTATGTGTTCCAAAATATTATTTACATTCTTCCTTTTTGGCGCCATATAGATGGCAGGCCGGGACTATTGACCGATGTAGTATATATATATATATAACAGGGTGGTAAGATAAAATCCGGCAGGTTTTCAGGACATCCTTTAACAAGGATGACGTCATCCGATCCGCGCAGCTGATTTTTTAGCAGACAGCCAACATATGAGAGATCATTTCAGTTGAATTTTATCCTCGTCATGGCTGCATATATATATTATATATATATATATATATATATATATATAAAGCATCATTTATTTCATCATTTTTTTCCTTGTCCATTTCTTCCGGCCTTCTATTGTTTCATGCGGTGTCCAGAAGAATGGGCCAGGACCATACGGCCTAGGAAGAAATTGTCCAAGAGAAAAAAATGCCCAGAAAGAAAGGACCCGTGATAGAAAAAGAAAATGATGACTCATGAAAAAATGGTCCAAATGCATGGATATGCAAGATTTTGAGCGAAATACAACTAAGTATTGATAAAATACTTTTTTGAGTACAAATTAACAAATAATTTCAAAGCATTTAATTTACGAGTGCACACAGGTTATCAAAATTTTAGACTATCTAATTATAAACTAGAATGTTTATTTATGTTTTATTGTAAAAAGCACAATTTTCCTATTTTACTATTTATTTAAGTATGTTACTTTTTGTCACTTAGATAATAAAGGCCTTGCTGATGAGGAAAAAAAAATTTAGACTATCTGAGGTCAGTTTTTAACGAATTTTTAAATTTACAACTTCTTCGACTTTGTTTACTTCTATGTTGGACACCATCAAGACACCATTTTTTTTTCTTCCGGTTAAGACTTTTTACTTGTCATCATCAACAAACAGTGTAGATAAAATACACATAAGACAATACGATAATAAATATCAACATAAAACTAGGCAGTTGCGTAAAAACAATACATAAATGAACATTATAGTTCATAATTACTGTCTAGAAAAAAAATAACCCATTTATTTAATGTCTACAAAAACTCAATTTTACAATATTTATAAATTACGTACAGACAAAATACCCCATCATTTTCCTAGGATTGTGGACAATATGGTAAAAAAACTTCTCTTTACTCAATGATTAATGCAATTTAATATTATTTTGTTAAATAGTATATTAAATTCCATATATAATTATCTCCTTTATGTTTGTTTTGTTACTTGTTTTAACATGAATAAACAAAAATACGTCGTTTTGGGATTTAAAAAATAAGCAAATAATTGCTAATATGATATTATTTTAGCAATTACAGATAAATGATTTCCTTGTTGTTGTCATTATACGGATCTAATATCTATTTGGGCCATTCCTTCCATGTGTCATCATTTTCCTTTTCTATCTTGGGTTATTTCTTCCGAGGCCGCATTTTTTAACAGCCAGTTCTTCCTAATATCGTCTCATTCTTCTGTCTACCCGATATCTTTATATGGTTTGTTCATTTAGTTCTTTTTATTTCATATAATTTTTTTTCATTAATAATTCTATTAAATTGTTATCAATAAATAATAAATGAAGAGGACTCCTTTGCTGTAAGTGTTTATATTTTATGTTGCGCGTCGATTGGTCGTCTGGTACATAAATTGAACTTTGATTGGTCTCCCAAAAAAGGAGACAATATAGGCTATTAAGGAATAATACATTTGTCCACCAACGACGTCACAGAATCCACACAATTTCAACTCCAACCTGCATAGGAATCCTCTTCCTAATCTTTTATATACTAAATTCATTTCTAAAGAATCTATAAAACCAACGTCTGAAAGGGACCAAGTTATTATTATTGGATGGAGGAACCGGAATCCTTCCTGGGACGGCCTCATGTACAACCCGGCAGCGTTTCTTTGCGCATTCGGATCGAATATTTGAAAGGGTCCGAAGGATCCAAATTGTTGAAGGCTTCTGGGCTTTGAGGGAGGGAGGACTTGAGGCAATAATGGGCGTTGACCTCAATCTGAGGAGTTTCTTCTTCTTTTTCTTCTCCACTGCTGCCCAGGGGGACAATTTTGCCGTTTTTAAAGACAAAGCGGGTCTCAACGATCTCGGAGTCCGAGGAGGCAAAGTTATCTTGGAGGCTTTGGAAAATGGGCTGAACAGAGCTAGCCTGAGGTCTTAGAGCTGGAGGTGGAGTGGAGGAGGTGTCGACCGGGGATTGGCCTGTGATAAAAACGATTATGAGTAATATTTTTTATAATTGTACGAGGGCTGGTCAATAAGTCTGTGACTTTTTAAATGGTAGAAAGTTTTTTTTTTGACAAAAGCAAATTTTATTTTTTAACATAGTCTCCTTTGAGCTCTATACACTTCGTCCAGCGTTTCTCCAATTTTTTATCCCTTCCAAAAAATAAGATTTCTCGAGGTCCTCAAAATATGTATTTGTTTGTGAGATGATTTCATTGTTGGAATAAAATCTCTTCCGGCAAGCCATTTTTTAAGGTTTGGAAACAAGAAATAGTCACTCGGGGCTAAATCTGGAGAATACGGCGGATGAGGGAGCAATTCATAGCGTAATTCCTAAAATTTCGCCATGGAAACAACACATGTATGGACTCTTGCATTGCCTTGATTGTGAGCAAACGCGGCACCCATCTTGTGGATAGCTTTTTCATAGCCAAGTGATCTTTCAAAATCGAAACCACTGACCCATGTGATATACCTATGGCTTCCACAATCTCCGGCACTTTCAATCTCCGATCGGCCAACACCATATCATGATTTTTTGAATTGTTCTGGTGTAGCAACTTCAACTGGGCGTCCAGAGCGTTCGGCATCAATGGTGCTTGTACGACCACAACGAAATTCTGTAAACCACTTTTTTACCATTGATATCGATGGTGTAGAGTCTCCATAGTATTTATCGAGCTTAGCCTTTGTTTCAGAGATGTTTTTTTCCACAAAAAAATAATGCTTGATGAGCACACGAAATTCACTTTTCTCCATTTTCTACACAATTCATGAAGTTGTTTGTCTGTAAAGACTGTCAAACACAAACTAAAAGACCCAGCGTGTTCAAACTTTAACAGAAGTCAGCTGATAGATCCTGTTGACAGGAGCAGTGTTAAAAACCAAATTATATGGACGGAAATACAAAAAGTCACGGACTTATTGACCAACCCTCGTATCTTGTCATGAATAGATTTTCATAATTGTATCGATTTAATTAACACAGTTTGCCACTGACCTCTGATATTGACGGTAGATTTTTCTACGAATCCAGCTCTGTTTACAGCAAAAATCTAATAATTATCCAATGTATCTTATTATAGATATATTTTGATACTACTATCGTTTTATTCAACACAGTTTGCCAGTGAGCTCTGATACTGGTGGTAGATTTTTTACAGAATCCCAGCTCTGTTTACAGCAAAAATCTAATAATTATCTAATCTACACCGCTACACATAGAGCTAATCAATCCCTCACCTTTGGCGGCGCCCTGTTGCCACGGAATAGCGGTGGTAGGGGATCCTCCACGGCAGTTGGTGGGACTTGCGCGGTGAGGAGAATACCCGGAAAGATTTTGGAGTCGTAGGAGACACCAAAGGTGTTGTTGTCCGTGGAGTGCTGGGGAAATCCCTAGGACCAAACTTGGATCGGAAGAGGGTTCCCTGGTTCCTTGCGAGCAAGGGGTCCGATCCTTTGATTCCCAGAGAACGTGGGAACGGGCACTCGGGGATCCTGAGGGGCTACCTGTAGAGCCCGTGCGTTGTCATTTAATCTGTAAAAATGCCGGGGAATTATTAGGGAAGAGTAAAAAAAGTGTGGACACAACCAGGAGCTTATAATAATAAAGGATTGACGAAAACCCCAAAAATGATATTATAAAATAGTGAGTGAAGGTGCTTAATATCAAATAATCGTTAATTTTTAATATCAAACGATAATACAATACACATAAGGTACACCGTCGGCAATTAACCTTTTCTTAGTTAGTTAGATTGTAACCCTTAATTTAATATTATTTTAAAGATATAAAATTTTCTTTAAATGCAACATTTATTTCTTGTACAACAATAACACTGGCCAACAGCCAAAAAAAGGTCGGACTAATTTACCATAATTCATATAGAGTTTTATTCACTGATTCCAAATATGGTATTCATTTTTCAAAGTTAGTGATAAATTCAGAGCTAAATGGATTTCAATTTTTTTAGCATTTTTTAGATTCAGAGCCATTTTTGGCATACAAGGACTGAAGTATAGAAAAATAAAAAGCAATGATTTGATAGAGCTTAGATCAAAGTACTCATTTCAATTTTTACTTCGTCTCTGGCACATTTAAACTTTAAAATATATGTCATTTTGTACGAAAAATGAAGGGTTTTTCTTAGAGACTCACTGATCCTCACTGTTCCTCACTCAAAGGTCTTACATGATTAAAAATTCATATGTATATGAAGAAAAAATATCAAGCTTTAATTTGATATGCTTAATGTTCTATAAAATGCCTTATTTTAATCAAAATTAGCAAATGAATATTTTTTAAATCCTCTCCATTTTGCCCTTTTTTAGAGAAATTCATAACTCACCCAGTGAGATAGAAACAGAGAGAAACTGACGTCACAATGTATGTAAACAATAAAGAGTAATTTTCCTTCTTTCATTGGAATTTGAGTGTTTTTTCCCGGAAATCTTCTGAGGATCCAGGATTCCTAATGAGTGGCCTGCCGGCTGTGCCGTCGAACACAACATTTGTGAGAAGAATTCATCGTGACACAGCCTCGGATCAAGCATGGAGCAAAGAGTGGAAGCTTAGGAGGACATGACTCCCCAGAGGGTGCTTAGCCTATTCTCTTTGCATCAAAGAGGATGATGAGTCGGAGACAGACAGACCCTCAAGGACATTACCCCCCTCCTCCTCTCTCTTCCTTAAGGCTGGTTGGCTGGCTCATTCCGTCTGCTCAAAGAAGATGACGTGTCGGGCACCCCGGAGGGAGGGAGGAATGGACTCCCGTGAGAGAGAGAGAGAGAGTCATTGCCTTTGTCCTGTCTACCTACTAGCCTATTCTATCGGGGAGTCTCCTTTTCAAGTGAGACACAGAGAGAGAGATAATTAACTTATTATCATCCTGAAGAGTCTCGGGATCGAGAAATAGTGACTTTACACATAGAAGTGGAATCTTTGGGCACCTGGATCGTGAAAAGAGGAAGTTCCTCATGACCTATTCCTACTCATTCGTCTTCAAATATCTACCCTCCCTCCATCCCCCTCTTCCGGATCTGTCTCGGATGACTACAGAGACTCCACTCATGAAGCCTCCTCCTACACGTCTCTTGGACTCGAACGTCTAGAAGAGGAAGTCTCTCAGGCATTGCTCTTCCTCCCTCCGGGTCTCGGATGACTACGGAGACTCCACTCATGAAGCCTCCTCCTACAGGTCTCTTGGATTCGTAATTCTAGAAGAGGAAGTCTCTCAGGCATTGCTCTTCCTCCCTCCGGGTCTCGGATGACTACGGAGACTCCACTCATGAAGCCTCCTCCTACACGTCTCTTGGATTCGTACGTCTAGAAGAGGAAGTCTCTCAGGCATTGCTCTTCCTCCCTCCGGGTCTCGGATGACTACGGAGACTCCACTCATGAAGCCTCCTCCTACACGTCTCTTGGACTCGTACGTCTAGAAGAGGAAGTCTCTCAGGCATTGCTCTTCCTCCCTCCGAGTCTCAGTTGACTACGGAGACTCCACTCATGAAGCCTCCTCCTACACGTCTCTTGGATTCGTACGTCTAGAAGAGGAAGTCTTTCAGGCATTGCTCTTCCTCCCTCCGGGTCTCGGATGACTACGGAGACTCCACTCATGAAGCCTCCTCCTACACGTCTCTTGGACTCGAACGTTTAGAAGAGGAAGTCTCTCAGGCATTGCTCTTCCTCAACAAGCAAATGAAGGAGTCCTCCTCACCCTTCGAGTCTCATCTCTAAAGGCTTGCAATTTGGAAATCAATGTCCATGATATAATATTCTCCGGATCAACCCACCATATTAGTCTCGGAGTCGAAAACAATGGACTTCATGCATGGAAAGGGAAATTTTGGACCTCTTGATTTAAAAGGATGGATACTTCAAGGCTTCTTGCTTCCCTTTTAATTTGCCTTCCTAGATTGGAGCCATAATTTTGACAAATTCGATCATCTTAGAATTTGGTGACTTATTACCATTCTTTACGTCGCGTTTCGACCATAGAATCTTCAATTACACCAAGCTTTTCACATTTGAATCCATGAGAGTGAAATAAATTCCTTATATTATTTCAAAGATTCTACAAATAATTTCAACGGAGTCTCTTTCCACTTGGGATATTTATTTTATCCTTATTTTATATTTACCGCATATATTCGTACAGATACTCTGATTGATACACCCGAAATATACACTTGATCACTCATTTGACATCTATTTTTATACTTATATCTATACTTTTAATATTTGTTATTATTAGTGCAAAACTCAGTGCCTTGCTTTTTCATGTATTTTTTTTTGTTAAATATCGAGTCACTGTGTGCTGCGTTGAAGAGGTTTATTCAGGGAATGAGAGTAATAAACACTAAAAGGAAATTTTTCCCTTTTACTTCGCGTAATTAACTTGGAAACGGAAGTGGCCAGAGTCAGATTTGTGTTTAAAAAATTATACAGAGCAGTATCTTGTCTAAGGACTCCATTCTAGTTCCTATAAGTGATGTAAGACAAATTATGTTTATATAAAAATCAAAACGTTTAATAATATAATTAAGTAGGTAATTAATACTTTTCTGCAATTCCTAGGCTAGACAAGATTAGGTAGGACCTTAGTGATAAATTAGCATCAAGTATAACTCTGATAAGGTCAATGATAACGTATTTTCTTTCAGATTTTCTTATGGCCTAGATTTTATGGTTTACATTTTAACTATAGTCTTAATAAGCATTTCCTTTCTTTA
>CP045910.1:3451919-3464252 GCA_013387185.1 Caligus rogercresseyi
CCTTACTGTCATGAGGCTGACTTTTTGATGGTCGAAAGTTTTTAATAATGTCAACCCGGCAAACGGGGAGAAGAACATTAGGATTGTCATTATTCCCCATGACGTCAGCAAAAATACGGTTAAGATGTATGATGTTTACCAGACTTGTCGTTCATTTGGGATCGTTTTTCGACGAACGACAAAAAAAAATTCCTGTCGTTCGATTTTGGCGCAAAAAAAATTTAAAAAAAATCTTTTTCATGGGAAAAAGTTTCTTTTAAAAAAAGTCATCACTTTTTTCAAAATAACGAGAAAAAAAATATTTTCTAAAAAAAAACGTCGTCAATTTTTTTCAGAATGACGAACGGATTCAATCTTAAAACGAACGATGAACGACAACTTTTGGTGAACGACGAACGAACGACAATTTTTTGCAAACGTCAACAAGTCTGATGACGTTACTATCCATGAAAACATGATATAAGCCTATTCTAGTTACCTGTTAGTAACTACACCGTACTTAAACAAATACAGGGTGTGACAAGACATTAGGCCAATTAGTAAATTCTTCACAGGTGCAAAGCCGGAGATTTAATCTTGTGAATCAGATTATATATAATTAAATAAATGCACTATTTAATTAAAAATTGTTGAACCATATATATTATTTTTTTAAATAAGCATCTAAATATCTAAAGAAATAATATTTGTATTCATATAAAGAAGTTAATTTATGTATACCTAAAAAACCTGTCAAAATGGATTAATTTGAATAATAATAATATAAAGGTGTTCCCGGCTTGCTTCTTTAGATTGCCTCTTTTACAACAATTTAATAGGAAAGGCTTCTTCCTAACACTGCCAACTATAATTTCCTACAAGCCTTCTCACAATTATAAAAAGTTGATGAGCATGTTTTTATAATTGGATCTCACATGCGTTATGTCAAATGCATAAAATATTCCAACATTTCACTTCTTTCGAAGCACATAGAAGAGTAGAAAGTGCAGTGCAGCTTTGCTGAAGAATACTTATTCCATTATAATATATAGTGTATGTTTTTTGCAGGAAAGTGTTGCAATTCATTAGGAACACTTGTGGTGAATTAAGTCACTTTCTTTCATATTTTTTATGAATACCTTTTGTGATGAGAGCAGCAAAGTTAAATAGTATATATGAGAAGAATCTTAGGGCACCATTATTTTTAAGAAAAATATGGATACCAGACTTGGAAATTTGTCGTTCATTTGTAAACGAAAAACAAAAAATCCTATCGTTAATTCTTGGCGCCAAAAAACAAAGACTTTTCTAAAAATTCCTTTCGAAAAAAACCGGCATCAATTTTTTTCTAAAAAAATGTCCACACTTTATTCTTCATTTTCCGAATGACGAACGACAAACAATGAACGACTCAATCTCAAAACTAACGATCAACGAACGACAATTTTTTGCGAACGTCAAAAAGTATGATATATACTATATATATTATATATAAATTAATTTTAGAGTAAAAGTCTCTAATGAGTTTAAGCGTGAAAAAAAAATATTTTGATGCATGTTTAATATATCTAAAATATGTTTATATATAAATTAATTCTAGAGTAAAAGTCTCTAATGAGTTTAAGCGTGGAAAAAAATATTTTGATGCATGTTATATATATATTTAAAATCCATTTAAAAATCTTTAGAGTAAATATATATAAAATACTAATTCCATTATTCGTGAATGCAATCTCATTGGTAATCCGAATATTTCCATTTAGTTTAATTGGGAATTGCTGATTATAAAAAATGCATATTGTTAATTCTTGTTGAGCTGTCTTTTTCACCTAATTTAAAAGTGCATCAAGGAGCATTTTAGACTACTTTTATTTCCCCTCTCACCACAATAAAGCGAGGATTAAATAAAAAAATAAGCTCACTTAGGGTTATATGGAATTAAATACTAAATATGGTTTTTGTCCTTGTGAATTTAATAACAAGGTTTTATGCAGTGTGAAATATTTAATTAAGCAAATTCAATCTTTAATAAAGCAATATTAATCTTAAATATACAAATATTAAATATTTTCATACAAAATATGACACAAACTCTTTCATAGATGTCGACTGTAGACCTAATCCGTTATTCACCATCACGGCAGAAGTTGTTTTGTCTACCATACTTCATATATTACTCAAATAGTAACTCAACATTTATTTACTTGTATTTGTATACACTATATTCATATTCACAGCAAACATGATGCAATCACTTCAGAA
The DNA here is from genome assembly GCA_013387185.1 of Caligus rogercresseyi. Taxonomy (NCBI): domain Eukaryota; kingdom Metazoa; phylum Arthropoda; class Copepoda; order Siphonostomatoida; family Caligidae; genus Caligus; species Caligus rogercresseyi. Next base: position 3,454,161 of record CP045910.1, read on the forward strand.
GTATGATATTGATCGAGGACGGAGGTGGGAGGGAGTTACATTCCGTGGGCAATGTGAAGAAAATTGAGAAACAGACTTGTTGACGTTCGCGAAAAATTGTCGCTCACCAAAAGTTGTCGTTCATTTTAAAACTGAATTGTTCATCGTTCATCATTCTAAAAAATTGACTTTCTCGTCATTCTAAAAAAAGTGATGAACGTTTCTTTTTAGAAAGGAATTTTTCACATGAAAAAGAAAAAGCTTTTCTTTTTTTGGCGCCAAAAAACGAACGACGAACGATAGAAAAAAAATTGTCGTTCGTCAAAACTTTTGTCGTTCATCGTTTTCGAACGACAAACGAATACAAATGAACGACAAATCAATAAGTCGGGTTTTTAATAATATTGTAGATGCTTCTGTAAAATGCCCTTTAATAATATTTAAACGATTTCATAATATTAAATGTTGTTTGTTCTTGTTTCGAAGTGCCAAGCACTATTCTGTTTGGTATTCCAAGAAAGCAACGGACTAACTCTACTCTACAGGCTGTTCACTTCGGACTATCGAGTGCGAAGGCCCTATTGGATCAAAACTGTCGAGGAAGGAACCACTGACAAGGCAAGACTTGCGTCCAATTTTATTATCTGCCGCAGCTCGATATACCGCATTGGAGTTAAAGATCCCGGAGTTAGGCCGGATTCATGGAAATATGCAATGACTTGGTTTCGTACATGGTACTTTCTTCGAGTCGTCACCTCACCTTGCTGAAGAAGATAGTCTTCAATATAACCGGTTTATAACACCTTATGATTTGTTTTTGTTTTTTAGTTTTTTATTATATTGCATATTATTTCTGTTTAATTGAGTTTGGGTCTTTTAGGTAGATTAATTTTAAACTATAATGTTTATTTATGTATTTTTACGCAATTCTACCTACTTTTTTATAAATGTGTTTTATTTATTCAATGTAATACAATTTTAAATAAAGACAATAAAAAAGTCTGGTTTTTAACCATTGTGAATATAACTAAAGCATTTTAATTGTGAGTAGAAGAAATGGCCGAGGAAAATTCGGCCTAGGAAGAAATGGACCCAAGAAAAAATGTACTTTACTCTTACATATATTTATATAAATAAATCCGTGTTCAGTAAAATAGTCGTACGTATTTTTTCCGCTCACGCCTTAATCGCACGCTTGTTCGTCATACGCCTCATCATTGTACTCTTTTTAACGGAGCATTATTAACACAGTGCGGTAAAGGAACATACGAAGAAAGCAAGGAATACTAGAAACTAACTGGAAAGGAAAGGGAAATTGTAGCTTCCAAGTTAAGGCTATGATACGTTGATTAACATAGCAATAAATTAAAAGTTTATATGTATTTTTAGCTTAATGAGTCATTTTCACTTCAATAATTCATAATTAAACGATCAAACATGTAGCTATTATATTTAACAAAATGAATAACGAGTGTGATATATTTTAATACTTTTTATTTATCAACAATAGTTTCCACAATAGTAAATGTAATATTTTTACAAACGATACATAGTTTAACAGTTACAAACAAGTAATTCAAGATTATATGTTTTCATTGTGAAATAAACTGTAATTAAGAAAAAAAATATTTAAATCAAATTTCATATCTGACGGTTTCTCTAAAACTACACTGCCTCATTAAACTTCTAGTTTTGGAGGTGCCATGAGTTTCAAATCGGAGGATCTTGAGGAGGTTACAGCGGGGCTGGCGTTGCGTTTAAGGGCGGCTCCGGTTCGGGTGGAGATTGAGCCAGACTTTTTTCATCCACGGAAAGATAACATTCCGCCAACGCGACCCCGATAGTATTTGACTCTTCCGCCCCTATTACAATATGAATAATTAATAAGACATATAGGTGATATTAAATTTAACGTCAGAGCGTAAATCTATCCTTTTATCACTACCTTAACATCATTTAATTAAAACAGATGATGCAATATGCATTCCCTTACAAAAACAAAGTCAATAACCGGATAAAAGCTACGTATAGCTACGATACTATTAAAATTGGACAATGATACTCTCAAAATATTTAATGTTTAGTTAATACTTATTACTATTTATTGGCTTGATATTTGATAAAGTAAAAATCTATATCATAAAATAAAATAGTAATGATTGGTATTATATATATAAGATTTAAAAAACGGTACTTTTATTTTTGATGAATAGTTAGAAACTCTTATAAAAAAATAGTTAGAAATTCTTACTTTGACTTGGACATCTATCCACCAATAGACTCGATGCTCGAGCTAAAATACAGAAAATCCCCAGAGTCTCTTTGCTATTTAGAAATGCAGCGTATTCCTCATACTCCAAAAAAAATTAACCGTTGGTCCAAAAAGTTCTGACAAATAGGGATAAGTTCCTCTAAGTTGCTCTTGTATCGAAGCTCCTTCATATGAACAATGTCCATTATTTCACCCTTGGAGCAAGGCAGCTTAATAGCCATTTCACGGTAGGGAAGGGCAGCATAGCAGTTTTGGACGGACTTCTCTGGTTGGACCTCATAGGCCAAACTCTGTTGAAGAAAGAGAGAAACCATTTTAGAGACTTCATTTTTAGATGATGTAGAATGTGCGTTCGGACGCGGGGCGTCGCGGTGGCCGTTAGTGCAATAAAAGAGACTTGGGGGAAATCACTTTAGAGCTATGGAGAAGCTAGTAGTCCGGGTGAAAGTCGTTACCCACAGAGACACACAATTGGCCTCATCATTAACGATTTGCTTGGGGGGATCCTGCGAATAAAGGCTTCGAAAGACTCTATTGAGCTTCTGAGAGGCAGATACCTTCTCAGGAGTCACGTAGAGGAGTGTGATTTCGGGCGTGAGGAGACATAACTTTTCGTATATTTTCCGCTGCCGGCCATAGTCGTCCCCGATGAGATGATCTGCTTAGGATTCCCGGACTGTCGAGCTTTGTGAATTTATCACATATGAGGGATACCAGGAGGGATAGGACTACAGTGACCCGCCCTGGACCGCGGCTTGTAACTGATAGCAGAGACTCTTTCCGCCTCCGTGGGCATAAGGACAGAGGTGACATTGTTCAAAAGGGGTGACACATGATTGAGGCGAAAGCGGTGGGTAGTCCCTCTTTGGCATATTATTATATCCCTGTTTACAACAGGAGCAGAGAACTTGTATACTACTTTGAAGCACAGAATATAAAGAACTTATAATAACACTGCACAACCACGTTTTTTGAAATAAATATTACAACTGAATTAATAATGATGGCCTTAACGTGCGCATAAAGGGAGTGCTCGTTTATGACGTCATCCTTCCAGCTAGCTTCTAGTATTCCTTGGAAGAAAGGCATAAAACGGTAAAGAGTGCGATTAAGGCGTGCGCGAAAACAATACGTAGGACTATATTACAGTTAATCCAATGCATCACTCGTTAACATATTTGGCAAGTTGATCCACCTCAATAACTCTGTTTGATACATAGAGATATAAAGATATAGAGAGCCTATTCCCTTGCAAAGCAGAGAAACATCTTTCAGCTGCGCCTGTTCCCAATATAAATAAAGTAATTTGTACTGCGTCATTGTAAGTTGATCATAGAGATAGCAATAATTGTTTATATTGGGCACAAGGACTTATTTCTCTGAAGAATCCAATAAGCTCTCTAAGTCTTTATATCTCTATGGCTAGATATAATCAGAGTCCAAAAACTATTAACAGTAATTTCAATCCCAACACCAAATTTCTAATACAACGAATACTATAATCGAATGGCATCAATTAACCTTAAAGTATTTTTCTTTTTCTATTATTGGAAGTCACTCACTCCAGCAAATGACTATATAAAAAAATCCCATTAGATCCAAGTTAATCAATTAAGAGGTCTATATATACTTTTGTGGCAGGGAGAGAACATAGAAAAGTAATGACTATTATTCATTAATTTGATTATACGAATTACATCTTCCAAAAAACGCCTTTCTATCATTAAATTTTCATGATTGACTATTAACTAAAAGAATAATTGATGACTTCATTGCCATTTTTCCCGTTTTCCATTCCTTAAGGATGGGTATTTAAAATTTATAAAGAGAAAATATTTTTGAAGCCATTAATAGAGAACATTGAGTGCCGAAGATATATATGGTAGTGATAAATATTAGAGTATTAATTTGATCTCCGTTGATGGAGGAAAAGAGCAAAAGAAAAAACTTAAGAAGGACTGCAACTTCATATCTTTATCAAGAAAAGTTGAGAGTGATTGACATCACTCTCCATCTCTTGGCATTATTAAAATTTGAATAGCCCATGTTGCATTATAGAAAAGTTGTTATTTTCCACAAAACCTAAATTTGGGGAGAAAGACAGGGACAGAAAAAAAAATATTTGTAAGTAATCATGTAGAAAACGAATTTTTCCGGTAGTTGACAACCCCACTAAAACACTCCCTGAGCTCTCAAAACTATTCACAGAAAATTCGTCAAGATCTAATGAACCGTTCGGGAGATACAGGGAAACGAACGAACGAACGGAATTATTTTTTATTAGTATAGATAGCGAATGTTACCCGGCGCTGACCGGGATTTTCCTACTGACATAGTCTGGAATGAAAAAAAATCACACAAATAATTCTAGTGATGTCATTTTTCATATTAAAATAAGTTCCATAAAAAGTCGTCATTGGGTTTTCATTTTTTCCATTTATATTCCTTAAGGCTGGGTATTTAAACATCGTAAAAAGAAGAAATCACCCGAATAATTTCAGTGATGTCATCGCATGTGACTTTTCATATTAATATCAGTTCCTTTAACAATTGGCATTGGGTCTTCATTGCCATTTTTTCCGTTTTGTATTCCTAACGGCCGGGTATTTAAACATCGCACAAGGAAGAATCACACGAATAATTTCATTCATGTCATCGCATGTGACTTTTCATTTTAGAATCAGTTCCTTAAAAAGTCGTCATTTGGTCTTCATTGCCATTTTTCCGTTTTGAATTCTTTATTGGTAGGTATTTAAATATCCCAAAAAGAAGAAATCACACGAACAATTTCAGTGAAATCATCGCATGTGACTTTTCATATTAAAATCAGTTCCTTCAACAGTTGTCATTGGGTCTTCATTGCCATTTTTCCGTTTTGTATTCCTTACGGCTGGGTATTTAATATGGCAGAAGAAATCACACGAATAATTTCAGTGAAATCATTGCATGTGACTTTTCATATTAAAATCCGTTTCTTAAAAAGTTATCATTGGGTCTTCATTACCATTTTTTCCGTTTTCCTTAAGGCTGGATATTTAACATCACTCTCCATCTCTAGACATTATTAAAATTTGATTAGCACGATGTTGCGTTATAAAAAAATGTTAGTTTCCACAAAACTTAAATTTGGGGGAAAAGACAGGGATAGAAAAACATTATTTTTAAGTAATCCTATGGAAACGAATTTTCCTATAAAACTCCAATAAACTAAAAACACGTCTTACTACCCCAGTCTCATCCACAGAAAATTTGGAAAAAATGTAACCTGGCAATTTAAAAAAATCGTCAAAAACGTTTGGCGAATAAAATAAACATGACGATGACGAATTTTCGGGAGTTGACAACTCCACTAAAACACTCCCTGAGCTCTCAAAACTATTCACTGAAAATTTCGTCAGGATCTAGTGAACCGTTTGGGAGATACAGGGAAACGAACGAACGAACGGAATTCTTTTTTTATTAGTATAGATATATTAAAGAATATATATAAAATAAATAATTTTAAAAGAAGTTTATAAGATAAAATCATGCATGTATTTAGTGCTGACTTGTATTGAAATGATACGGAATACAAAATAAAACGTTCACTGTCATATTTCTTATTAATAAAAAGTTGAAATGTTTATCTCAATTTAAAAAAACTTATATATGAACGTTTAAAAAATATTTAAACAGCATATCGTTAGTCATCTTATGAAATATCCGTTTGATTAAAATCTATTAGTATATCTTTGAGCAGCTACGAAAGTCTTTCAGCTCATGACGTAACTCTTATTCCGTTTGTACCATCTGTTGGGATTGTTCAGATTGTTAAACTTGGAGAATTCTGAATGGTAGATGGCGTTGAGGTCCTTGGGATGGACGGCTCTTCGTCGCTGTTCCTCTTTGCTCCTGTATGAGACTGGAGGGATCCGTATCATGGTCTTCCACTGCTGGGCCTGACTGAGGAGTTCGTGTATGGACCAAAGACTAGCACAGCCAGCCAGGAGGACAACAAGGAGTATGAGGGTCAGAAGGGAGACGCGGAAAATGCATTCCTTCCTTTGCTCCGAGGTTCTTTGGCCTCTGATTGGATGTTGTTGTATTGATGAGGAGAGAGGTAGTCGTCCCTCCCGGGTCTTTTAAGGATTTCGTACTCTTCGTCCACTGTGAGGTCTTTGAGAGAGACTGAGGAGAGGGTGGTTGCGTCCGTGAGGAGACGGTCACCCCCAAGTCCTGTTTTCGGAGAAGAATGCAGCCTGGCGTGTTGGAAGGAGGGGAGGGAATGTGAAGCGAGAGATTTCTTTGATCCGAAGAGGGTCTTACTGTGGGTCAAGTCCAATGTGTTGGGACAGAGTCTGAAATTAAACATAATTGCCTATGATTTATTGAGAATTTAAACATACTTTTAGAGAGCAAAATATTTGGACATATACTTCAATTACCATGCAAATATCATGTTTTTCTTATATGAAGTTTCATCCATTTTGGAAATAAAAAATATCATGAAATAAAGATGTAGATATATTGTAAGTGAATCTAAACATTGACAGTTTAATACGCTGGTGCATAGCTAACGTGTTATCTGATTTAACTCGTTCATCTTGGCCCACAGAATAGACGCTTTCAGATATCTTGCTTGAAAATATCTTGTCTGCGCATTGTCTTTACTATAAGTAATACAAAGTCCAGTATGGCAACGTCAAAAAGTTTTATTTTTAGTATCTGCAATGGTAGGATATTTTAAAACCTTTGATATTAATCCTTTTTGCCAAAAAAATAAGTTATTTCATAAATGGAACATAGAACGAGTTTGTAAATATAGAACAAAGTCTTTAGCTCTAAAATATGGTAGGAGGATTGATTGATCCCTTCATACTAAGATTATAAGATAATACAAGCAATATCCTAAAACATTGTAATGCCAAAGATCAAATTACAATTTGCATTCCTCTTTCTCCTTTTAGTGATTGTTATTGAAAATGAATCACTCTGCCAGAGTACTTGATCAAGTATATATGTCCATCATACGCTATACTGGGGTGTAGTTTTTAACATTATCAATATATATATGGTTGAGTCATAAAGAATGAGCCAGTAAAATTCAGAATTTTCATCAAAATCATAAAAATACTTCTAAATCAGGTAGCTTAATCCCCTCCGACACCAATGACGTCATGGACACGGAGCTTTCGAAGATGATCGAATAGCTCGTCTTCGCTGACTCTCTTTATCACCCGCTGCACGGCCAGGTTGGTGTTTTCATGGTCCTCGTCATTCCGGAGAAAGTACTTCAACTTCTGGAACAGGTGCCGGTCACAGAGGCTCAGGTCGGGTAATTAAGGGTTCTATTTCACCCGTTCAATGTCTCTCCTGGTCAGAAAGTCCCTGGTATTCGCGACAGCATGAGGACGATAAGAAGTCCTCCACCCTAACCGCCGTATTCACCAGGCATTGCCCCTTCAGATTATCATTTGTTCCGATCGATGCAGTGAGACATTTACTGAAGAGCGCTTCACATACAAAAATAGGTCGAGGCTATATATATATATATATATATATATACGACTTGTAAACGTTCCCGAATTTTTTCGTTCGTTTGTCGTTCATCAAAAGTTATCGTGCGTCATTCTGAAAAAAGTGAAATTTTTCCCATAAAAAAAGATTTTAAAAAGTTCAACACTACTAGTCTAAGGGGAAAAATGGCGCCAGGGGTAGACATTCATGAAGATATTTTGAATAAGTACAAACTTGTATGTTACCGTATGATTTTTTTAAACGAACGATAGGAATTTTTTGATGTCGTTCGTCAAAATTTTAAACAAATGAACAAAAAATCAAAAAGTCATTTTTATAAGAACCTCATAAAAATGTGTGATTTGAATTGGTATGATGTGTCTCATTTCATGCCAGACAATATAACTTCCATTAAGATACGATAGAGAGCTTTTTTTTCGAAGAAATAAGACCGATTTAAATCCAAAAAGAGAAAGGTTTGATAAGCCTCTTTACTATGAAATATGTATATTCTGAACTACTCGTTTTTTTCTTCTTTTTCTCCATCACATTACATAATAGAATTAAATTGTCAAGCTGAAAAAAAGATAAAATAATCCAATAGAAAATAAATAAAAATTATTCATATATACAAACCGAGGACTTATATTGCTTAAATATATAATATATATTGTTTATATATTTTTTTTTTCAGTTAGTATTTCTTCTAGAAGTGCAGGGTGGTGTCGTCCATATGAAGAGTAGTGGAGTCTTTTATGCTGTAGGAGGAGTTTGGTCCTTCCTGACGAAGAAATAAATCATAATACCCTTACCCTAGGCAGCATCTATGAAAGACGGAGGAGGAAAGATATGTTTCTTTTGGAAACATCAAAACATTTCCTTTTAGAGTGTACACAGATAGGGGAGGTTTTAAACTATCTCAATATATTTTTAACGAGTTTTAGGATTACATTGCGGCGTACAAGCTTTGTTTTCTTTTATACCGGTCTGCATCAGGAAGAAGTTAATTTTATCATGGCAAAGACCCAGTTCTTTATATACAAATTGCGAACAGAAAGAATCCCCATACCCCCAAAATTTAAAGAAATAGTCGATAGAACAATAAAAAAACTATTGACATAATTGCTATCCTTTGTATATTGTATCTTTACTTAATGGTTTTTTTATAATACAAATTATTTTTCACAATATCTTAAGAGCCCCCCTACAAATATCCCCCCTACAGTTTTATAATGTTAATGTTTAGTTAAATTTAATTAATGCTTGATTTCTGAAAGTTTTGATGGTAATATCTTGTCGTAGATATAAATGAGAATAAAATTGTTGTACTGATTTTTTTTTGCAGGTGTTAATATGCCTACTGGCCATATTTAATATACATTACAGCTGTTCTGTATACATAAGAAGTTTATTGACTTCCTTCTCTAACAAAATAACACATTTACATAATTTAATTATATAATGACTAAAATTTTCCTTCATTTTGTAGTAATTTTACTATTGGAAATATATGACACTAAGAGAGAAGTTCAACCCCTGAGCCCAGAAAAAAAAATAGGGAACATTTCAAAAGTAACTTTTTATCAAACATAAAGAAACCGGAAGTTATACTTTGAATGCTGTCCAAGCATTTTGTTAAATAAAACTATTTGAGGTCCAACTTAAAAAAGACAAGTCAGCCTTTTAGAAAGAAAAAAAGAATATTTATTTGAACAAGCAAAACTATATATATATATAATATGATATAAGAAAGGAAAGCTATACGAGAGTACTAATGTTAACGTTTTTAAGTTATTCTTTAAATAGGTTTATTTTCACATTTTAATTTTCATACAGTAAGTTTGGTCCTTAAAAAAATATCACAAAAATTCAATTCTTTCTTTCTTTTGAATGTAAGATGTTTTTTTCGTGACTCCATGGCTGATCATTATATCCATGGCGTTGATTATATCCATAAACTTTGCAAACGCCTCCGTTACTAGTTTCATAGTTTTTTCCAATGATTAAAGGATATTATTTTGCTATCATATATTAGAAGAATGACAAATTAATATTGGACCAGTCAATAAGATTCAAATAATGTTTGGATTAACGTTTATAGTTTGGGTATATGAAGTTTCTTTGTTTTTTTTTATATTAAACTTTTTTGTGGCAAATATTTGCAATGACCGAACAAAATAAGCCTATGAAGTCCCGAAAAATGGACCAGGAAGAAATAACTCAAGATAAAAATGATGACTCATGGAAAAAATGGTCAAAATAGATTATTTTGAGTGGAAATTCAATCAAGTATTGTACAAATAATTTTTCTGATATAATATAAAATATATATTTCCTCCGCCGAA
>CP045910.1:3464352-3476424 GCA_013387185.1 Caligus rogercresseyi
GAAGAAATGGCCAAAGATAGAAAAGGGAAAGGATGACTCATGGAAAAAAATTGTCACAATACATGAGTAGTAAGATTTTGATTGGAATATAACTCAATATTGTACTTTTCTTAAATATATGAGTAAATTAAGCCCTGATATAATTTTATTTTAGCACATGTACATAGATAAATTGTTTCCTTGTGGTTGGTATTAAATGGACATAGATTTAATTAGGACATTTTTTCCATGAGTCCTCATTTTCTTTTCTATCTAGTTTATTTCTCCCTACACCGTATTGGCTCGGGCATTTCTTTAATATAATTATTACTATCAACCATCAATTCTTAATAGTGTACCTTTAATATATTATTAATAAATCTATTGTTTAAGTTATTTTGATTCAATTAAATATTTCACCTCTTCATGTCCAATTTCGGTCTTTAATTTTTATTTTATAATATTCAAAAACGTTTGACAATTTCAAATACAGAGTAGCATAGAAAATGTTTTGTCAGTCGTTATACAAAAACGTTCAACAAATTTAAAAACGTGTCATATACAAGTATGCGCTTGGAATGAAATTGGTCTCATATGATCCCAGCTCATAATTAACATGTTTAACTTTCAAAACCAGCCGCCAGTTGGCCCCATGTCAAGGTATCTTTAACCCACATTTTCATACGATAACATAACATATATGCACTTGGGGAATTAGTTGTTGCCTAGGCGGATAATAAGGCCAATATAGAAGTAATTGATTTTATAATATAACAGAAAGACTTTACAGAATAATTTTGCCGCCGCATAAAAGGTTATTGGAGCATAATGTCTTATGAGACATGAATAGATATTAATGTTGATAAAACTCCCACAAAGTCAAATTGAACCAGCAACTCCATCCATCTTGGACCATTTTTATAAAGTGGGTGCCGTCTGGGCACATGTATCAGACGTATGAATAAAATTACTATTCTTGTAAAGACTTGTGAACATCGATAGTAGTTACTTAGATTTATTTCCGTTTACAATATTGTTTACAAAGAATAAAAAAAACACGAAAAAGGACATTAAATACACAAATAACCCACATAAAAAAACATTCAGATGAAAATCGAAGAAAACAGTAGAAATAAAAAAAGTATATTGTAATATATGTATATATATAGCACATGGGCTGAAAAGTCCCGGGCCTAACACATAGATGGCGGTATTTATTGCAGTAACTTTTTTTCCAGTCAATACTAACCTTCAAAAGACAGCTGTTAAAATTTCATGATATTTATTAATTAGTTTTGAGTTATTGTGCTACGAGTGACACTACTGTTGTATTTTCAAAACATGGATCAAAAACAATTTCGTGTATTATTTTTACACTGCTTTTGATTGTAAAAAATACCGTTCAGGCGAAGCAATGGCTTGAAAAGTGTTATGGGACTCCGTTCCATCAAAAACTACAAAAAACGTTGGTTTGCTGACTTCAAACGTGGTCGTAGAGACACCAATGATGCAGAATGCAGTGGACGTCCAAATGAGGCGGTAACACCAAAAAAACATTTAAAAAATCCACTAAATCGTTTTGAATGATCGAAAAAGTGAAGTTGTGTGAGTTAGTTGACATCGTAAAGATATCAAAAGAACGTGTTGGCTTTATATTGCATTATGCATTTGACTATGAGAAAGCTCTGTTCAAAGTGGGTGCCTCGTTTGCTCATTGTTGACCAAACACAGGAACGTGTTGATGATTCTGAGCAGTGTTTGGCCATGTTTAAACGTAACAAACCGGAATTTTTGCGTCGATATGTGACAATGGATGAAACATGGATCCATCACTTCACTCAGGAATCAAACAATCGTCATTTGAGTGGAAAGTTACTTATGAGCCTCGTCCAAAGCGCCAGAAAGCACAACAATCGACTGGAAAGGTTATGGCCTCGGTATTTTGGGATGTGCGTGGTGTAATATCATCGACTATCTTGAGAAAGGAAACACCATCAACAGTGAATATTGTATAGCGTTATTGGAGGCCGAAATAGCAAAGAAACGACCGCATACGGCAAAATATTATTTTTTTCATCAAGACAACCCACTCTGACACAAGTCAATCCAAACAAGGCGTGAATTTAACTTCGAATTGCTCCCACATACACAGTATTCGTCAGATTTGACTCCCAGCGACTACTGGCTGTTCGCAGACCTGAAAAAAATACTCGCTGGTATTTTTTTTGTTGCACGAATGAAGGGGTTGTCGCTGAAAAACTGAGGCCTATTTAGGGGCAAATGATAGATCATTCTGCAAAAGTGGTATTGAAATGTTATAGCGGCGCTGGAATGATTGCGTTGCTCTTGATGAAGATTGCGTTGATGAATGAAGCTAATTTTGAACAAAAACAAACGTATTTTCTTTGTTAGGCCGGGACTTTCAGCCCATGTGTTATATACACATCATATAAAACAGGCAATGAGCACGACCAATCAAAGGGGTATTTGTTCAACTACGGAATTGATAAGTATTTCACTGTGTACAATAATTAACTGCCATTATTTTATTTTTTTGATATTTTTCATTAGCTTTAAAATTGATTATTATCGGCTTCGCATGCATGGCTTCATGTCATTCTGTGGATAGCATGGGGCGCATCTGTTTGATGGGGTGAGAGGCTGTCCTCATTTATGACATATCTTCTACATAATATATATATATATATGTGTGTGTTTTGGTCACCGCAATCTCTGACAACTCAGAGATATATTAATAACAGACTGTTTAAAAAAGACAGTGTGTCAATCAGCCTTTGATAACTCTTTTCTGATGTTGATGAAGTTACACTTTGCCTGGGTTTTATTTATGTAAGGTCTGCGGTTGACCACAATAAGTTTCTATCTAAGGGTTTTAAGAACAAAACAACAATGTACGTGAGTAAATACTTCTATAAGAACGCAAATATATATATTTTTCTACACTAACAAACACCTTCTGTCTGCTACATAGAGAAGGGAAATAAAGATCAAATTACACATAGACTTTATATATTTGAGAACTTCCTGTTTGAATACCTGAATAGATACACCTTCCTAAGCAATATATGAAACGCTGAGTAATATTTGAAACTTCTTTTTATCAATATTCAAAATTAATAAGGCATATTTAGAAGATGTAGAAATGAGTTTTTGGTGTTTAAAATATAACTCATAAGATTGTTTTAATAACAACTATTACGTATTTTCATACATGAATAAAAGTACTCTTCATTGAATGATACAAAGCTAGTAGCTTGTAGGGACATTCTGAATAAGATCCTTTAATTACCTTAGATCAGTGGTGCCATGGTGGCTTACCCGCGGGCCGGAACGGCCCGAATGACATCTCATTTGGCCCGTTACGTTAGTGGTTGAGAAGTGTTTTTATAAATAAATAATATTATGATACATATCAACAAATTTAAATCTACTTTTTTAGTGTTTAGTGTTGCAAGGCCAAAAAATGTACCGGTAATTTGCCCCCCCCCCCCGAGGTTCCACTTGAAAACAGTCCGGCCCCCTGACCGATTTCACCCTGGCATCCCTGACTTAGATAGATAGTCGACAAAAGAAAATATTCCTTTCTAACTTTGCACTTCAAACATATTTGACAAACAATAAAAAAATATTTATTTGCTACAACTCATTTTAAACCATTAAATACAAGCACACTTTGAACTCTACCTTGCAAACACCAACAGCTTTCAAAATATGATTTATATCTGATTGTATTTTCAACAATCCATATTAGAAAGCCCAAGCAACTTCACATTGCATTCAAATTATGAATAACATAATATACATGTTTTCCAAGAAAGTCCTTTAACTAAAGACACGTTTTTGTAAAGAAATAAAAACAATTGATTAAAAATATATTTGAAGACAATTGTTTATGTACTACAAATATGTAAATGTACGAGAAACCTTAGAAAAACTACTTGTATAAACAATATATTTATATATTTTCCCCTTCTCTACACTATTTATATATTATTATTATTATTTTGGTGGTTCCAATCAAGGGGGTGTGTGTGTGTGTAATCGTCTTATTTTTCCCAAGAAACATCCTAGCACTTTGCTAGTCAGGGATGTCAGGAATTTAAAAAAAGTAATACAATGTATAAATATATATATAAAAATAAGGGTGGAATATAATATATATATATATCTATATATATAATATATATATATGTTGCAGTAGAGATCCAGTAGAATCACTGACTCTCCTGATAGATATCCCGATCGTAGTCTCTTCTAGGAGTGACTACAATCGTGATCTATATCAGAAGAACCAACGACCGCTAGAAGAGATCTGAGTGTTACTCTTATAGGAGGAATGACGACTTAAATATGGTATGGTATGATGATGTTATTCAAACTATTTATACTATGGTTGATTTACTTTTAAAAAATGTTGGTGTATTTGATTCCTTGAACACCAAATGAAATCATTTACATCAAAATATAGAATAGAAATCGCAAATGAAACTAGAGGCATATATACACTCAGAGAGTGCAAACCTCCGCCGTCTGAACCTTCCGAGGCGGATTTTTCACGACTGGGAGGCGTTAGAGAGACGGGGAGGGGTTTCCCTAGACGGAATTCCGAGAGGAACACGCTCCCGGCACCCAATTTCACAGCACAGCGACATCTATTGGCAGAGTAGGCTAACTTGGAAAATTTAGTAGTATTAGCTCATTGGCGCCTTAATTCTGCACTCAGAGATGCCAAAATTTAATCACTTCTTCCTTTGGCACTTCCAACAACTCCACAAAATTTCATCAATCCGTTCAGTACTTTTTGAGTTATCCTGCTGACAAACCAACAAACAAAAAATAACAAACCAACAAACGCCAGTGAAAACAATACCTCCTTCGTCGGAGGTAATAAATAGTTTGTACAACATCGTTCTTATCTCCATATTTATGTGGTCCATCTCTCCTAGAAGAGATGGGGATCGTAATCTCTATCAGGAGATCAACAATTCTATGGATCTCCATCTCTGCTGCGACTTATATATCTATTATATATATATATATACAGTAAGGACACGGAGCTCAGGAAAATGCGAAAAGGGCCAACTGGCAGATGAGTCCCAAAAGTACCACCATGATTGTCGCTTGTAGAACTCGAGGACCAATAGGATATGTTGCTGGGACACGATGATTCGTTAGAGATATTTATAGCACTGAGTTGTTGCCCATAATTCGACATATATGTAAATGACTAAGGGAGCTCGATAGCCGTGCGTGTTAAGCGTGTTCAACTCTCAATGTTGGGGGCGCAAGTCGACTCCCGGTAGAGGATGGTCATTTTTGGTCTACCTCAGTGATAAGATCCTAGGTTCGACGTGACTAATTTTAATGCTATAATGCTTTACTTTTATATCCGTCGATGCAATTCTGTCGAACCATATAGGCAAAAAAAAAAAAGGACTCAAGGGACCATAGTACACATGATTTTGGGCAGTGGAGCAGCAATATAGTTATGGCAAATGTTGATTCAGGTGTATTTTTACGTTACTCGCATTGGTTGAAGGTTTTTAATGGGGGTCAATCCAATATTTTTAACAAATCATAACATATATATATTTTTATAACATGAGTTGCTTCTATTTTCAAATATATGTTGAACAATTAATTACAGCTTTTTGATGTTAAACGACATATGGATAAGTGGATGGATTAAGTGTGTGTAATCAAGTAATTTTTTTTTTGCGATAGGGTATTAGTTACATTTGTAACTAGTCTAAAATAAATATAAATAAAAACAGTAAAAAATAGGTTTAAAAGAAAAAACTAAGAACAAATAAAAGATAGCTGGATTATGTGGGCACGCTGCGTCCAATGGCCCTAGCTGCGGCCTGGCAGCGTGAAGGTCGTGGCCGACCTCAAAGCCTTATGCATGTTCCACACCGATATTGCATGGACATGCAAAGTTAGCCGTCTCTCTTCCGAGTGGATACTTACTGGAGTGGTGGACATCATGGGCCTCCTCGGGATGGGGAAGACGAAGTCACCAACCGGGTTCCTGCGGACCGACCGCCACCGTCGTTGGTAGGTAAAAGATTTCCAGTCTCCAGGGCCACTGCCTTGGCGGCCACCTCGGTTGAGGGAGGGAATACCTGCTCTCTCAAGGAGGTCGGGACGTGGATGTGATCCGTCTTTTGCATCCAACGATGCTCCTAGCGGCGTCATTTATGGCGACCTGTATCGCCCTGTGTGCGGCATTTGGCCCTTGCACTCATTATCAAGTCTTGGATATGGTCACAGCTGCGGCAGCGTAAGAGATTTTGCCAATCATTAATCCCTTGGCCAGCTGCCGTAGTATTTTCCTCTTGGTAAGTGCACGGCAAGCCTAGACATGAGTGCAGCCCGCTTTGCTGCTGCCTTAGCGATGTGATGTTGTGAGGTACTGTATGAGTTAAGAAAATAAATGTTGGAAGTGCAATAGCTCAGTGCTTAAGGCGTGTTTAATCGTTGAGAGCAGAGGCTCGACTCCTCTCGAGAGGGGCATTTTTCGATCAGCCTCATTTGCTAAGATCCTAAGTTTGATAAACGAAAATACGCGCTAAAATGCTTATTCATATTCAAACGATGCAATTCTATGGAACCAATGAGGAAAAAAACTAAATGTTTATGTATGTTTATAAGACGGATTATCAACAACACAGTGTCACTTACGCATCAGTTGCAATGCAAGAGAGTCACGTGTAAAAATAAATACATTCATAAATATTATATCCATATTATGTAAATTTAATATTTATTTGTATGTTATAAACTTACAAAAAAGGTATGTTATAAACTTACAAAAAAAAGGTATGTAATCTGTAGAAAATATCTTAGGAGCGTACTGGTTTTTAATATTTACCTCCGCCGAAGGAGGTATTGTTTTCACTAGTGTTGGTTGGGTTTGTTTGTCAGCAGGATAACTCAAAAAGTGCGAAACGGATTCGGATGAAACTTTGTGGAGTTGTTGGAAACGCCAAAAGGAACAAGTGATTAAAACTTGGCATCTCTGAGTGCTTCTTTAAGATGCAAAAATGAGCTAAATATAATAAATATTCAAGTTACCCTACTCTGCAATAGATGTCGCTGTGCTCTCCTCTTTGATGACGTCAGTTTCTTTTTCTTTCCAGGTAGCTCTAGAGTGTAAACAATGATATGTTTGACATCTGCCCTGGCTTTTCTCCTAAATATTTTTGGAGTGTGGGTCTTTCTTCTTTTTTTCGGCCCGGAAACCGCAGGAATCAATGGGTAAGCCTCCAAGGGACTGCCTGTGAAGGTCTTGTCCCCCACCCCCACCCCCGTGGAGCCCCTCGCCTGCTCTGGCGGGTCAACCCCCCATCTCCACCTCGTCCCTCTCCGTGGGTTTTTGGAGCTCCCCCAGGAAATCGGGTGCCGGGAGCGTCTTCCTATCGGAATTTCCGTCGAGGGGAACCCTTCCCGTCCTCTACGCCGCCCCAGTCGTGAAAAAATACGCCTCGGAAGGCTCATAAGGACCCATGACGTCATTGGGACAAGCTGGAGGGGATCAGCGGAGGTTTGCACTCTCTGAGTGTATACATGCCTCTAGTTATATTATTTTTTAATTCCTAAAGACATATTTGCCAAGTTCAATCAACATAAAAAGTAAGCTGCTTCGAAATAGAGTTTATATACTCTTAAAAATATAAATTTTTGATGTATAATTTATATCTTCACCCTTCCAAAAAGGTTTTCTTAATACAATTAGCATGTATGCATCTAGTTGAGAGATCAATCATTCTTTACATCATTCCATGGGCATACGTTTGATAAAGAGTACAATAAAGAAATTCTTAGACTTTTTCATATGCCTACATTACAAAGAGCGTATATACAATAATTTTTTTGGATTTATTTCGTGCATTTGATTATTAATTAAAGATATATTTAATCAAATTATATGAATATGTAATATCACATATGTATATCATATGTTATTATTGATTATAATTAATTTATTATCTGTAAAAAACATTTTTCGGAATAAAAGAGTTCAATAGTAAAATCATAATAAAACTAAAAACAATTAAAACCCATATTTCAAATGATCAAAAAATTATTTTAATGGGAATATATATATATATACCTATAAGGATTTTAGATCATGGTACCAGCATATACAAGCGGGTATACCCCTTGTGAGCAATGAAGGATGAATGGAGTTTATCATCACACAGGAGAGTGAAGGTGAGGTTCCGAATTCATTTTTTTATGAAAGAGTTGAATGGAAATTAAATGAGTGGACTGAGTAACTCTTTGTTCACTCGCTGAATGGTGGTTCATCCTCTTCAGAAAATTGAGTTAATTCCTCATATATCCTTGCTCAATCCTATCTAAGAAGTGCAAGAATCGATTAAGAAGAATCACTCAAGTCCCTCATATGGAATATGGTTTTGAGGTTAGCAAAGGAGGAGCCACTTATTTATATAAAAGAATACGAATTATCCTTTAAAAATCGACCACGTAAACTATACTCCATCTGACGTCACGTTGAATAGATTCATACAAAGGGACTTGAGCACTAATAAAGTCTTATATTTTCAATACTTTGTTAAACATGAATATGAACTACAAGATATATATTATATGTTGATTTGTCGTTCATTTGTAATCGAACGACGAAAAATTTGACGAACGACAACATAAACTCCAATTGGTCGTCGTTCATTTTTGGCGGCAAAAAAAATATAATAACTAGAGGCTATACTATACATTCAGAGAGTGCAAACCTCCGCCGTCACGGGGTCCTTATGAACCTTCCGAGGCGGATTTTTCACGACTGGGGCGGCGTAGAGGGACGGGGGAGGTTCCCCTCGACGGAAATTCTGAGAGGAAGACGCTCCCGGCACCCGATTTTACAGCACAGCGACATCTATTGGCAGAGTAGCTAATTGAAATATTTATTAATATTTAGCTCGTTTTGCATCTTAATTCTGCACTCAGAGATGCCAAAATTTAATCACTTGTTACTTTTGGCATTTCCAACAACTCCACAAAGTTTCATCCGAATCCGTTCCGTACTTTTTGAGTTATCTTGCTGACAAACAAACACAAACAAACAAACAACAACCAACGCCAGTGAAAACAATACCCTCATCGGCGGAGGTAATTAAAGATTGGAATATGAAAACTATAATAACTGGATATTTAACTGAGAAGACACAATCAATCAAAAAAGAAACGTAATGAATAAAATGACTGCCATGCGAAGGGAACAATGATATATGATTGACATGGAATACTAGGGAAATAGAAGAAGGGGAATCCACTAATAAAACCCAGTGACGTCATCAAGTCTTCATGATTATTTAGGGGGGAAATCTCATGTTCATTTCATGACCATTGACTCACGGGTTCTTTGTCATTTCGGCCTTTATCGACTCCATAGGGCGTCCATAGGACTTAAACTTGGACTGGATAATAATAACCCCTGTATTCATCCTTCGCTTCTCTATTCATCAGTGATGACTTCAACATATTCCACTTCTCTTCGTCTATTCTGTCTATTGCGCATTCAGTTATTAGTTAGGTCGGAGTACTTTACGATATCCCCGGATCATAGTAATGCTCTCTCTTTAAAAATGCACCGCCTGGGTTTGTAATGAATGACAAAATTAAATATTAATCTATTGCCACCCAAATAAACTTCACTAACATACATTTTCTTCACCGCGGATTTTTCTGGCTTGCAGGCTCTTAAACATCTGACCTTATCATGCCCACGTATGTGGATACATCAGTAAGATTCCAAAACTATAATAAAAAATCCTCCAACCTTAGTGTTTTAAATTAAAACAAACATATAGTTCGAAGGATTCAATTTATTAGATGAACGAACCAGCTGCGATAAAAATTACTTTAATCAACAAGTATCTGTATATGCATGAATGTCAAGGAATATATATCTTCTTCCGCTTGTTGTATTTATGAAATCACGGTGGAAAAAGTTAGTTGTATGTAATGTAGACATTAGTTGATGTTAATCTCATCGGTAGCTATCATATAGCAATGATGGTTTGTTTGTTGGTTTAGAGGCAGGATCCAGAATACGAATTGAAGTCGAGTCTTGAATCCGACTGTACAAGCTATATAAATATATAGATATATATATATAGGCCCGGCTCTAACCACTTTGTTGCCCTAGGCAAGATTTTATGGTAAAAATTAATTTATTTTAAATATTAAAGCTGGTGTACCAAGCTTTCATTTGATATGTTTGGTGCTCTAAAAATCGCTATACTATAAGAGATATAAGCAAATACATCTTTGCAAGTACTCTCCCCAAAAAATTGATCTTTTGATATGAAAATTACAATTACCACTTGGTAATGCTGTTACTGTTACCTGGATAGTTTAAAGGTTTATTACTGTATACCGTATACCTACATATATACATTAAACATTACAAAGACATAATCAAACCTGGATAGGAGATATAAGGAAAAAATGAAGGGAGAGGAGTATTGCCTCACTTCATCCCTTCTTTTTTTTTCTTTCTCTTTCTATCAGGTAAACACTACAGCCGTACCAAATGGTAATTGTATTTCTCATATCAAAGGATCAATTTTTTGGGAGAGTAGTGCAAAAATGATTTGCTTATTTCTCTTAAAGTATAGCGATTTTTACATTATACATTTGGCTCTCTAAGTGCTTTTTTTTTAAATATGCAAAATTAGCAAAATACTAAATGAAATGGGGTCTTTATTCAGGGAGTAGGAAAGAACAAACGCTATAAAAAAAAATATTCATTGACGTATTATTGTTCATATATCAGCTCAGGACTAGGTTAACCCAGTGACGTAGCTTCAACTTCTTCCTCTTCCCGTCTTGAGTGCTTTTTTTATATGCAAAATGAGCTAACAGAGAGGAAAACAATAATTAGAGATAGAAAATCGGGCGTGTGAAAGGGAGAATGTTTGAATAGGGAATGTTGTGGGGATCGGCGGAGGTACACACTCTCTGAGTGTATATATGCCTAGTTTTCTTTATTTTTACTGAAAACTTTGTTTTATTAAAAAAACATCAAACATACGTTTGTGTAGTAAAGTAGATTTCCTTTAAATTAATAATTATTATTGAAGTCTGTTACGTCCACCATTTTGAAGAAATTTGCGGAAAACTATATTTTTACTAAATTTTTAAAACTTGACCTCGTTGCGCGACCTCGTAATGTTGACCGATTTTGTTCAAACTTTGTTATTCGTCTTCTTTATCACCAAGAAACAGAAATCCACAAAGTTGCTAACATTTCAACCATTTGAAAAATAAGAACAACCTATATATATATATCTATATATATATATATATATATATATATATATATAAAGCATATCAAATTGTTTTGGAATTTTTGTTAAACGTACATTAGAAAAACCGATCAACAATACGAATAGCTGTATTCATAATATATGAAATCTTTCACCCATGTAACCCAAAAGATGAAAACCTCCGTTATGACGTCATTCAAACAATCCCTTGGAGTAGCTATAAGAGCCATTGTTTGGTCCATTGGTCTTCTGGTCCATTACACCAAATTACAACACACCAAACCAAAACTATAAACATTGAAAAATAAACCATACTATGGTTTAGTCAATTGCAAGTATACCCAGCTAAAACTACTTAAAAAACCCAAAAAGCAAAACTCATTGGTATCGTCAATGAGTCATCTCTCATATTACAGGATTCAGCCATAGAGAAGTAAAAGTATAGAGAGCTTATTCCCTTCAATACTAGAGAAAAATTGTTTAAGCTGTAGCCAGTGCCCAATATAAACAAAGTAATTGCTACTACTTCATCGTAAGTTGATCATTGAGATAGAAGATTTGTTTATGGGGCATATGACGTATGCCTCTTAAAAATCCAATAAGCCTCTATGTCTTTATATCGCTATGGATTCAGCATTCTGTTCGCTAAAGCTCAGTTTATTAATCTGAGTGATGACGTAGGTGTACTTAAATATCTTTAAGGTCACCCTGGTTCCAACCCATTAAGCAAAACTAGAAAAAACTAGCTTAGAAAAATGCATAGACAACATATATA
>CP045910.1:3476524-3526540 GCA_013387185.1 Caligus rogercresseyi
ATTTAATGTAAAAAGATGGCATTGAGTTGAAATTTGCTATGAATTGCATTATTTTTATGATTTGCCACTATTTTGAGCAGAAATAGTGATTTATATGTAGAATAACCAATATATTCCATTTCTAACTTTATTCGTAATGTGGGCAGACCTTCATCATATCACAAAACCTTTTTGTTTTTATATTTTATATCTCTAGGATCAGTCATCAAATAGGTTTTTCTTAAAACTTTACCCAGAATAAGAGCAAAAAATGATCTTTCCGGAGTAAAAAAAAACCTTGGAAGCATCCCACATTACTGCCATCGGAGAAAACTTATGTCTAAAGGAATCCTATCGTACATCGCACAATTCAAGAGTAGAATGAGGCTACTGCCAATATTTTCATTCTACTCTTGAAACTGTTTGGACTCCAGAACGATCATTTGTTGCTCTTATTCAGGGTAAAGTATTACGAAGAACCTATTCTGATGACTTATCCTGGAGATATAAATTATAAAAACAAAAAGGTTTTGTGATTGATGAAGGGCTTCCCACTTTACGAATAAAATTAGAAATGCAATAATATTGTTATTCAACATATAAATCTATTTCTGCTCAAAAATGTGGCAAAATCATAAAAATAATGCAATTCATAGCAAATTCAACTCAATTGCCATCTTTTTACATTAAAATATATCCCCTTTGATTATACAAATAACATAAAATTTGCTATTAAATCCAAACACCTCTTAATTTATGATATGAAATTTGTTTGTTATGGGTTTTTGTCAGCTTATGTTATGACTCATCAGTCTTTCATCCAGACTCTTCTACTCTAAGGCACTGGTAGGATCATGAGAAAGATCCCTTTCGATACATTTATATTGATGTTCTAGTAGCATCACTGCGCATCATAACAAATGATGCTCACAAAGTGATGCTATTGTTTTTTTATTTATATATATATATATATATATCAGGCTTGTGAACGGAACTCAAAATTGAACGGCGTTCAGCTGAACGCACGTTCAATGAACGGAACGCAACTTTTTTTTGAACGCTGAACGCAAAAAAAAGAGTTTTGCGTTCAGCCCGACTCTTTAATAATAATATACGTAAATAAAGTAACTTTTATCGAAAACTTTTAAGGAAACGCAAGGATTATAGGTAATCATTTTACATTTCGTATTAAGTAAAAAAAGCTTAATAACAAAATCAAACTCAAGCTTTTAGACACTTTATATGAAAATAACAAGTACTCGTATATTTGGGTGGCTACGGCGCCCATATGTTCGCCTTTTCGGGTATGGGTAGGTTTTGGAGCTAGTTTGTGAGTGAAACTAGTAGTAAAATCAGAAAAGATGTATCCAATGACATTTTTTTTTCATTTCTGGTCCCATCACTTTGCAAATAGTTTTATTAGGTCCGCCTTGACCCAAGGATTCCATAGGTACCTTCAAAGTTCAAATCTGACCATAAATGTGGGAGGAGATAGCGTGCGGACATACAGACGGACGGACAGAGATTGGTGAATTAATATATAGATTTATTTTCTTGCTGGTAGAAGAGTCATCAAATTGGTGGTGGCACTCTACGAAGGAAATGTTAAGAAGATATTTTTTATTGATACATTAAATGCGCAATAAGTAACCAGACCCAGAAATTGAGGATTGAGTAGAAATTAAAATCTTCTTCACATTTTATTTATGTCCTTTGCATCACTGGAGAGTTTATAACATGTATTCCTTTTTTTCTTTCGTCAAAGACCTTGTTATATGAATCTATGTTAAAATAATTATTTTGTATGTATGTTTAAATCATAGAAATATAAAGACATAGAGAGCTGAATTGGATCCTTCAGAGGCGTACGTTTTTGTGCTCAATAAACATAGCTTTCTCTCAGGAGAATAGGAGCCCTGTCCATCCCAGCAGCTCTAGAACTCTAACTTAGTGACTATATTTCAGTGTCAAAATTAATTCTTTGTGTTATTTATGTGCCAATGTTCCGAATTTATTATGTGTACCAATTTTCTCCAAATGTTCAAAATTTTTGACTGATTTTATGTTTAGATTTATATTTATAGTTATTTTCAGGTTTTTATGTATACCCCTTCCAAATTCCATATGTACAAAATTTTTAAATGTCTTTTAAAAGCCAAGTCACAAGCGTGAAATATACCCCCAACCAGCTGTTGTGACTGCAGCTGCAACTATTCCCAACTGAAACTTATAAAATAAATTTGTGTTCCAGACTCGCCCTCTCTCTCCGAATCCTGTGATTTCTCTTGCGACCCGTACCACTCGATTTAACCGTCAACATGTCTAAACCTGGCCCATCAAAGACTAAGGACCGTACAATGGAGTCCTTCTTTTCCGAAGCAGGGGCCCTATACCAGTTCCCCGACGACAATGGGACTCTCCATGTCGGTCTGTCGTCCACATCCGACCTTGCGCTCTCCGAAGAAAAGAAGCTGACTTTCCACGCGTCATATACGGATTCAAAAATGACGCATTTGCAGATGACGTCGCTGCTCATGTCCGAAGCCGCCCGGCTGTTAGAGTCCAACGATCCTTCAGAAGGTCCTCATCGGAGGGGGTGTTTCGGCCGGTGAATGCGGCCTCATCGCTCTGGCCGAGCGGAGGAACGGAAGCTTCGAGGCCGACGGGGATATCCGTTTTTCAAAGAACCCCCCAATACCCACAATTCCATTCGGAAAGGAAATAACACGAGATATTCTTTCCCTCTCAAATAGGTCCCGCGGACTGACGCTTGTGGCGGCCACCAAAATATTGTGGTGGAACACAAATCACCATACTGGTGACTTCAATGCAGGAGCAAATAACCTGGTCGGCAAGGTTATCAGGGTCGCGGATATCGTTCCGGGGGAGATTACCGCGGAAGAACTAATGATCGTACACATGGCGGGACATTGGATATCAACAATAGCTACACTCAAAAAACTGGGATTCCCTGGGCTCCGGCAGACCCGCCCACTGGTCAAGGACCCGAGGTCCGTTACCCTGCTCGAGGATTTCGAGCTACGCCTGGCGGGTCCACCTGCGGGGACAGCCAAGTTGGCGCTCCCTGTCGTTGTGTTTGAATCAATGGCAGCATCCCCAATCATGGCCACTTGCCCCAATCTGGCCGAGATTGTTGCGGCCATCAAGATGTGGCGGGATGTTCATGAGGAGACATATTCCTCATATCATGTTGGGGCCACCTACTTGACGGGTCGTGACAGAATTCCTTGTACACGAATGCTCCCGAGATACTCGGTCGAGCCGGGAGTCTTGTGACTCACCTCATGAAAAATTCGACCCTCGCCGCCTCCCCACTGTTCACACGCAAGGGCGTGTTCTCTGCCGCCCGCGACTACTCCCCGGAGTTTGACAAAGCATGCGCCAAATTTGACATGGCGATGATGACATCCGACGAGGCACAGATTGCGCAACTATCAGATCTAGTTGCGCACAAGTCAGTAACAAGTCAAAGTTACTTCAATCTCCTTGACGTCCTCTCTAGGCGCCTCAGCCGCCCGGAGATCAACGAGCGATGCAAGGCGCTGGGCCTCCCAGATATATCACAGGCCGACTATGACCGGCAGATCCAGCAGGCTTCTACGTACTCCCTCCCGGTGAGGCGGGCAGCAAGGGATACAGGAGCAAAGCGCCGCCGTGAGGCATCCGAAGAAGCACGCACTGCCAAATCCTCACGCGTGTCCGCGGACACAAGTGATTCCGACTCCACTGCAGAGGAGGGATCAGAGCCGGAGACCCCGACAGCTTGCCGTGCAATGCTTCCTAGAGTAAAACTTTTCAAGGGAGCGTCTCTTGGACTATTCAAAGGAAAAACTTAATTATTTAATTCAATTTACTAGTGGACATTGTCTCCTTCGTCGGCATTACCACTTGATGCACCCTAAAGTTAGCCCTCTATGTCGAGGCTGTGGACAAGCCGATGAAGATCCTCTTCATCTAGCAAACGAGTGTCCACGATTTGAATAGGAAAGGTCACTCCTCTTGGACAATTCGAGAGCCTTTCAAGGGTACTCAGTTCTTGACCTGGCTAAGTTCTTAGCAAACACAGACATCGGCCAATGGATCAAGAAACCTCCTTCAATGTACATCAATCAGGACGGACTGCAATAGGAGGAGACCCTATTGCGAGGGCACCATAAGTTTTTTGTAAGATTAACATGTGCCCGTACTGAATATATGTATATATGATGTGTAGCAATAAACTAAAAAAAAAAAAAAAAAAACATAGCTTTCTGTCGGTGTCCAGAAGAAATGGCCAAGGAAAATATGGACTAGAAAGAAATGGACAGGAAAAGAATGGACAAAGAGAAATGGACCAAGGTAGAAAATGATGTCTCACGGAAGAAATGGACCAAATGCACTGGTAGGTAAGTATTTGAGTGGAATATACCTAAGTATTATTTAAATATTATTTCTCATATAAATCCAGTAAAACATGACATAAAATAATGTTATTTTGCAGTTTTAGATAAATGCGCACTTTTTGTTGTCAACTTTAGTTGAAAATCACCCAAATATTGTAAATAATATGTATATTCTTAAATAACTAACATAGCGAAAGGGTATTTGTACAATACTTAGATATATGTTCCACACAAATACTTGCTTATCTGTGTAAATAGGTCCTTTCTTCCATGAGTCATCATTTTCCTTTTCTACCTTGGTCCATTTCTTTCTAGACAATATTTTCCTCGGCCATTTCTTCCTAATATCCTTTCTATCTCTTGATCAACTATCAATGACGTAGGTCAAATAACTTTGTTTATATTGGGCAATGGCGACAGCTGAACGACGATGTTTCTCTGCCTTTGAAGGGAATCAGCTCTCTATATCTCTATGTTAAATACATATACAATATCTCAACTCCTAGAAGCTCACACCTTACTTCTGAATATCTTTGAATTATTTGGACCCTATTACCATTTGCACTGGGGGACAGCTAAAGAGCTCTTTCTGCAAGACTCAACTTATATTCCTTATGATGACTCACACACTCAACAACATCAACAAAGATCAATAAATAAGAGAGCCTCAAATGATCAGAGTCGAGAATCCGTGTATTATTCAATCTTTGTCCTCCGGCCGGAATGAGGGCACTACTTTTTCCATAGCATGAAAGCATTCTGGCCCCGACTCCAAACAAGTCGGAGATCTTTCGTCCTCCCTGGGCGATTGGGACGCTCTTGACTCTGAGAGGAGTAAGGCCTCTCAATTGTCAATTTCCACAGCAATATATCTATTGAGAAATCATTTAGTTCCTCGGGACACATTGACAAAAAAAAGAGACACATTTATTGAACAAGTCTAACGTCATTGGTAAATTACATATATTATTTACTATCTTGACTCCTCCCAGAGCTTGGGAAGGAGTCCCTAGAGTAGAGGCTGTCATTTATCACAACTATAAATTCGAGGGTTGAGAGACTCAAAGAAAAAACAAAGCGCAAAGAAGATAATATTTTCCTCAGTGTCCAAAGTTTGGGATGACTGAGGTAGGATTTGGATCTGAGCCAGGGGCGGCATATTTGGGCCGGCAGGTGCAGCCGCTCTCTACGAGGACGTAGTCCTGTCCCGTGAGGGTCACTGGTCCCAGGGGTATCACGAGGAAAAGGTAGGGGATGTAGGTTTGAATGCATTCTCCGTGAAGCAAGTCGCATTCCTTCGAGCTGAAACAAAAAAAGATAAGAATAATAATTGAAAAGATGCTTAATATTTATTTATATTGAACCGTAAGATCTCGAACGTGAAGAGTGAATAAAAGACACAAATTTGATTGGTTGAAATAATGAACACAGAGAAGGACTTTTATCTCAAACGTGATTGGTTCATATAATAGCAATACGGAACACAAAGGGGGACTTTATCTCAAACGTGATTGGTTGAATTCAGAGCAGGGGCGGAGTGGCCAGCGGAGTACCGGGACTATTCCCGGTGGGCCGCTGGCCTCAAGAAACATAAACGGCCGTTGACAGCCTCCCAATGGCATATTGGGGTCTGTATAAGGCCGGCGAGGGCATAATTGCCCCGGTGGATAAATTTTCCCACTCCGTTCCGGATTAAGAGCATTACTAAGGATAAAAACGGAGACGTTTATTTACAACGTGATTGGTTGATAAAACCGAAGAGTGTATAAAGATGTCAAAAAGGAGAGAAGCGTGAAATAATAATAAATTAATAAAAAAGCAGTTCGTATTATGATAGGAAGCTTCACTTCACTCGCAGCTGTTGTTGAGGAATGAAAATCAGCAGAAATGTATCCTTAAGAACATAAGTTGTCTCTTCTTTGATTCTAGGGCAATCACCCCCCAGACAATCACCCCCCGTAAGTAATATTTCTTATCTCTTAAAGTCCACTTATGAAGTTAACTATGTTTTCTTGTTATTAACAAAGATGACGTCACTGGTTAGTACGCAGTCCCAGTTCTTTGGAATCTGTATGAATTAAACGTGAAATTTGCAAATTTGTGTCTTAGACCTTATATCTGGGCTATCTATGTACAAGTAGACAATCATATAGTTTGTAACCTATCAACTCAAGATATCTTATTTATCTCATATAGGTCCTAATCTATTTTCTAAGATTTCATCAAGGAACCACTTGTCCTAAATCGAAGACTATGATCATTGGAGAAAGTGACTATTTGAAAATCAAAAACTCATCCACTCAAATAAGTTGACATATAAATTTTATTCTCAACTGATTATATTCATTTCTTCACACCCGAAAACGTGTTCCTGTGACTTTTTTTAAGATAACCAAGTCCCCATTAGTCTTCAAAAGCAGCGGAAAAGTAGATCAAGAAAGTGGTTCACCAGTGACGTCATCTTTGTTAATAGCTGGAAAACATAGTAAACTTCATAAGTGGACTTTAAGAGATAAGAAATATTACTAACGGGGGGTAAATGTCCGGGGGGTGATTGGCACGGGGGGTGGTAGTCCGGGGGGTGATGTCTGGGGGGTGCTAGTCCTGTTACGCTCTTCTTTAGTGGCCATGACGTCATTTTGAAGTGCCTTTTCCAATGTCACATCCATGCAAGTTGATTGAATAAAGCAACTCCCAATACCCATGGAGAAAATGAATATTTATTTGTTGATAGGGATTATTATCAAAGCGATGATAAACTCTCCAAATAACATATTAAGGAACGAGGAATGGACAGGGATAACACACAAAACGAACGCTTTGTCAAACACACCGAGTAGCATATTTGTTTTTCATTCGGTAAAACTGTTTCTTTATTTTTCTACGTCTGATCAGAGTCAGAGCAAGGAATACTAATTCTAGAAACACCACTCATGACTCATCGTTACCCAGGGTATGTAAAAAACCCAAATTTTTGAAAAAACCTGGGTTTTACCGTGGTTTTTTTCAAAATTTTGGGTTTTTTTACATACCCTGTCGTTACCTAAGTAGGTACTTCTTCCACTTCAATAGTTACTTATTCTTTAGTAGGTAAACGTGGTGTGTATGACATCATCAATCATTTTTCTCAAAATTGACCTTAATTAAGTGTAAATGTGCTGAGATTAGTTTTAATTTGAATATTTTAATTTAATAAGAATATAAAACACACAAACAGACAAAATATAATATATACATTAACATACATGATATATAAGTACATTTTAGTTGGCCTGCTTACGTATTGATTTCCCGGCGCGTGGCAAAAAGAGTCACCCTTCCATGGTGTTTCTAGCATTCCTTGGTTTATTTTATGCTTTATAGTAGGTATATATTTGATCGTAGTCCCTCTTCTTAGGAGAGGATACGATCGTGATCTCTACCAGGAGACTCAACGACTGAATCTCCATCTATATATACATTCACATAGATAATAAATAAGGGGTACGGTTACTTTGATCTCCTACCTGAGCTAGAAACAAAGAGAAACCACACTTCAACACGGCCATCGTGCTAACATTCCTCACAAACCTCTCTATTATTGTACTTATTATAGAAGAAGAAGGAAAAAAGTATTCGTCATGCAGAGTGCTCCTGCCTTGTTCTTATTATGTTATTGTTTACATTGATTCATCATTGCTTGGGATCAAATTTCTCGAATGGGAGTGGACGGGTGGCATGATTCCAGTCATTATATTTGCCCCGTCTCATCCTCCTCCTCAATGGTCGGAGGAGGAGACGAGACGTTTGGGAGCTCCTTCATCAATGTGGTCGCTCCTAGCACTGACTCGGCTCATGAATATGTTCAACGGGACTCGCGGATCCAGATCCTTCTATAATAAGTACAATAATAGAGAGGTTTGTGAGGAATGTTAGCACGAGTGCCGTGTTGAAGTGTGGTTTCTCTTTGTTTCTAGCTCAGGTAGGAGATCAAAGTAACCGTACCCACAATAAGGGATAATTTAGTTGGCCTGCTAATGTATTGATTTCCCGGCGCGCCTTCCATGGTGTTTCTAGTGGTCCTTGGTCATGACTTATTGGTTCACCGGTATGAGCAAACTAAATAAAGCCTTCTTTTATTCGTGAGATTGAGACGTTGTTATATTCAATTAATGTGAATAGACGTGAAATAGAGTCTCTTCAAAGAAGGATCATGAAGACATGGATGATGGCCATTTAAGAAGGGGCAATCCGTATTTTGAAGGATGTTTTCTTCTCTCTGAGTTGCCCATGTTCACTCCTCAACAAAAATGAAGAAGTGAAGAGATACTTTTTTGCAGATTGTCAACTGCTTTTATTATTATTATTATCTTTCCCCCTCCTTTTCTTTGAGCCAATCAGGTTATATAAAGAAGTCCCCGCCGCCGTTTGAGTTTCTTAGGGCCTTTGTTTAAAAATGAATTTCTTACTCGCATGTCTCGTAGACGACTTGTTGTAGAAGATCAGGGAACTTTGAACGATGGTCACGGCCTCCCCGGAGGTGAGACTCACTCCATACATTGGAGCCGTGGTGTTGAATGTGGACTTGCAGAGCCTCGAAGGTGCAGCCGAGGAGGCGCAAGAAGCCTTCTTATCCGATGCATCCCTCGTCTCATTACCTAGAAACAAAAAAGTAATGGAAAGTGTTCAAAATCAACGATTATGCTTATGGTTTATTTGGGTAGCGTTACGGTAGGGATGTGGGGAATGTTATGCGATTATTATGTGATCTGAGTTGTTGTTAAATAAGAGACACAATGTGTCGACCAATCTAATCTAACGTTAGTCTCAACTGAGAAGAAAACTCAATCAGCTTGAATATGTCAGTTGTATTGTAGTGTTTAAAATGGCGACAGGCGGTAAACAATGAAAATTGATAACCATTGTCATAATACTTGGCAATAGAAGAAGGGAAATCAGAATATATAAATATATATTCAGTGATGCCATCAGATGTTGGTGATTCTTTAGAATAAATAAAAAATTAATGTTCATTCCATTTCAATGCTTTTTTGTTGTTGCATTTTCCCCGTTATCTATTACTTTGACTCGAGCATATCGAGGGATAAAGATAATAATAAAACTTCCTTCCTTATTTTCCTTTTTCATCAGCTGTGTACTCGGACATGTATCTTCCCTCCTCTGCTTGAGTCACTTGTGTATCCAGCTATTACTTAGGCCTGTGACTACAAGCAACTGACCTTTAGCAAAATAATAAATTTATCTAATCTTACATGTATTCTAAGAATAGCGTTAATAACACTTATTATTTGTCGCTTTAAAATTGTGATATTACATAAACCATTGGTTGTTCCAATTAAAAAAAGTCCCTTCCAATGACGTCACTGGATATTATACCGTTTAATATTATTCCTTAAGACTTAAACTTTAGTCCCTGACTTATTTTTGATTTCATTTTTGGTATATTATCAAGAAAACTTAATAGTTTTATCACACATATAGGACGCCATTTTAAGCAATATTCACTTCAATTAAAGATGACTAAGATGGCGTCCTCACTTGGTAATGAAAGGATGCAGCTGTCTTGGGAATAGAGACAAGGGGAAATCCTACAATATATATCTTGTACATGTCCCTCACTTATTGTACTATTTCAACAAAATGGCGTCTCTTCCAATGACGTCACTGGATATTATACCTTTTATCTTTTCTTTCCCTTTTTTCGATTACTCCTTAAGATTTATGGCTTTATATATTGACAGCTGAAGGGACAACAATAAGTATTATTTCTTTGTTTCTTCATAGAGTTTAAGGCAGTATATAGAGATGCTCTATAATACCAACTATTTTTTAAAATATTCCCTCTTCTTTTTCTTCCAATTCCAATCAGTTTCGAGACAAAGACCACCCTTATTTATCCTTAAATATCTTCATGAAACCCAGCAAAATGCTCATATATTATTGGTATTGTCACCACCATATATGTTATGTTCATTGCATTGCTAAAATATATCCAAGGACTTTAATATAGCTGGATAGTTCATTCTCATATTATCCACTTTTATCCATTCTTACTTTCTATTCTAATGACGTTTCGCAGAATTAATTTTTCTTTTACATGCTGCTATATATGTCTTTAGTATAACTGTTGATTAAACCTCTTCAAATTTCAATCATTTCAAACATTCAACTAGATGAATAGGGCATTGCAAGGGTTAAAAAAATCAAAGAGGAAAGAGATATAGGCCTCTGAAATGCCGGTCGCAGTGGCCTCTTTGGGGCCATAACCATTAGAAAATAGAGTTGTTTGTGTGTTTGTTTGTTTAGCTCCTAGATTGAATCCACCTCATCGGAACTTAATACGATATCCGCCGGACGTGATACTCTCTAGGAGCTATCTTTATTATTAAATATTAGTTCATATATTTTTAAGCATTTAAATGATTTCAAAATGAAATCCTCGAGGGAAGAACGAGATTACTCCCCGATCTCTCCCACATGTGCCATCATAAAAAGAGTTATATCAGCATGATACATATAAGAGTCCAAGGGATTGAAAAAAAATCTGTTTGTTATTTAAAATGCCAAGCCCTTATTAAGTCAATTGTAGGGCAAAGTATAATCCTTGATGTACAACTGACACCAATTTATCAATAGGGGCGATTAATTAAAAATCCCTATTAAAAACTCCCAATGTTTTCCTAAAATAAACTTGCTTATTGGCTCCCAGCTTACTGCTATTTTTTTTTCTAAATCATTTGAACCATCCAATCCTCTTACTAAAGCGGCCTTTTCATGGACGCTTGAGACAGGCCTTCCAGGGACCCGAATAACACATATATTTTCCCCCTTTTGTTCAGGCTTGCTTAATTGAAATAGGGAAATTATATGAAAGGGTAGCATGTCGGTTAATTGGTAATAGGGTTTTGCGGTTGCATGAAATGTCAACAAGAACATGTGCACATATAATACCATGAAACATGCAATGAAAGATAATAATTAAACTTTGCGTACGCACATATTACTCTTCATCCCAAACAAAAAGCTTAGAGTGAAAGTTTGTGGGAAGATATGTTTTTTTGTTTTTTTGGTTGGGAAGTCCTGGGTCCTCCATGTGGCTGTGGATGATTTTAATACCGACTTGACATAAAAAGAGAAAAAACTGAAAACATAGAGACAACATCTCTCTGGCCTCTCTTTATTATAGAATTAAACCTCACAAACCTCTCCCTTTTTCATAACAGATTTTTTACTAATTATTTTATTATTTTTACTTTTATTACAAAAAAATCAATACATTTTGATGCGTTGTTTCTTTTATCTTCTAGATGAATTATGAGGGGCGGTCATAAGACAGTAATGTCTTAGTGAAGGAGGAATCCTTCACTTTCGTCGTCAAATCGGCCAGAAAAATGCTAAGAGAATTAATAAGCTTTGAGAGGAATTTAGAGAGCCTTCCGTGACGAGGGAGGCATTGAAATACTTACCATAAGAACAAGTCAGTCCCGACAAGAGACGATGGAGTTCCTCTCGTCCAGGAATCCTGTCGAATAAGTGACTCTGGACACAGGGGGGGAACTCCGTATCAAGGTTCCTCCTCTAGATTTAAATAACTCAAGCTGTTTAATGTAACGCAATAATAATAATAACAGCTTTGTTATGAAAAAGGGAGAGGTTTGTGATGTTTAATACTATAATAAAAGGGAGGCCAGAGAGATGTCTCTATGTTTTCAGTTTTTTCTCTTTCTATGTCAAGTCGGTATTAAAATCATCCACAGCCCTCCATGTTGTAATGGAACTCAATGACCCGTCTCTGTCACGTCGTAATGAGCTAAATGTGTGCTAGAAAAGAGAGACACATCCCCTTACAAAGAGCTGCAAAAATAATATAAAAGAACAACAACTCTTCAGCCAATAAGATATCATTTAAGATACTAAATTGGAACTTGATAAGTTGACATAAAATTTGCTCGAATAAAAATGAAATAAAGCAACAGCTGATTAAATACTTCATCATTTATGGCTTCCGTTGAGGGAACATTTTGTTACCTTGTTATCAAATTAAGCTAATCCTCATACTAGGAACCAACATGGTCCTTGTTTTATTGACGATACACAAGCGTATTTCCGCTTTGATGATGCACACCAAGTAAAAGAAAATAAGACTTGCCAGCTGCCCAAAACTCTTGGTGTTGATGGAGTAGTTTGCGAAAATGGCTAACTAAATATATTGGGCCATTTTTGTGATCTAAGTCTTTCGTTATCACTGGAGGAAAACGACATTTGTGAGATTTAAACGAAGGGTGAGTACTAGGAATGGAAATCTGGAGCTTAGCCTTGGTGCTTAGAGATTTTTTGACTGTTTTTGGCCGTGAACAAGAGAGAGAGGGATAGAAGGAAAGAGAGAGGGAGAGAGAGAGAAAGAGGAGGGAAGCGAGGGAGAAAGAAAAGTGAAGAGAAACTTCTCTCTCTCTTTACCCCTCTCTCTTTTTCACGGCCAAAAACAGTCATATAATCTGTAAGCACGTAGGCTAAGCTCCAGATTTCCATACCTAGTGAGTTCACATCAGTTTCCTAACCAATTGGCCCCATCAGCTGACCCTACATATAAGACCAACAAATCCTTTGAGATATTGACTCTGATTATTTTATGGATGGATGTCTTTTAAATACCTTACCTGCATTTCTTCGGGATCGACTCAGGGTTAATAGGGAGTCACCATTCTGGGCGCGAGAGTAGATGCTGAGAAGCTGTTCACGCGTCACGGAGGGATCCTGAACTCCCCGACCGAAATGTGAGAGCGTTCGACCCGTTCGTGAGTTTCTTCGAAGGAGACGTCGAATTTGAGCGCTGAAACAAACAAATGCGTGAATAGGTGAAAGTTATTATAATACAATTCAACTTGTATATAACGGCTATACAAGGGAACACAAAAAATGTGACCGTTAAAGACAAGTGACAGATAGCCACAGACGGTTTTGTACTATTTTTTCTTCTGCGGGTAAAATTGGTTGGCCTCTATTAGGGCTGTCAAAATTGCTCAAAATGACATTCGAATATTCGTTAGAAAAATAATCACGAATTCGAACTAATTCGAATTTTTTTTAGAAAATAATTTCCAAAGAAGTGACGACGTTTTTCTTTGTAGAAATATTTTCCAAAAAAGTGACGACGTTTTTTTTTAGAAAAGAGTAAAAATGTTTTTTAACATTCGAATTTTAATTTTCACGTTCGAATTCGCTTTTTGGGATACTATTTGAATTCGAACAACGAATATTCGTTGACAGCCCTAGCCTCTATGGAGGAGTGACCGCTTATGACAGGTGGCTGCTATAGTAAGATGACTACCATGGAGAGGCGGCCGCCCATACAGGTTTAACTGTATTTTGAATGTGAGGAACGAAATATGACATTTGTTCTTTAAAATTAGCTCTCAATTCTATATAATTTGAAATTATGATTTGTAATTTTAAGCCTTTATCAAATACCTTTGTCTACCCGAAATAGGGGCTTGAATTATAAAAAATCCAATGTAGGGTCGAAATTGTTCGTATATTCAGATATCAAAAAGAGAAAACAATCTTTAAACAATCAGAATACATTTGTATTGGTAGAGATAACAACAAGGGCGTTCTGTCAAACTCCCCAAGTAAATGATATTTATTCATTTGGATACACTGTTTTCCTTTTTTAAATACGTCCGACAGCCGGGGTGAGGAACCATTTATCGGCACATATGAGCTTACAAAATAAACATTCCTTTTTCTATCAGCATTTTCTTTATTCAATTAATGGATTGAAGTCAAGGAAATTAGAAGCTAGTGTATATCACACTCGTTATTCATTTTGTTAATATAATAGCTACTTGTTTGATCGTTGAATTATGAATTATTGAAGTGAAAATTACTCATTTTGCCAAAAAAAAAAATAATATAAACTTTTTTAATGCTATGTTAATCAACGTATCATGGCCTTAACTTGGAAGCTACAATTTTCGGCACTATTTAAGAATTCGCTCCTTTTCCAGGGACTCCTTTATTCACTTTAAAAGTCCATAGTGATTAAGGAAGCTATACTCAAGTAAAAGAGAGAGAAAAGAGGGAAGGAGATGGATGAAGAGAGAGGGAAGGAGAAAAAGGGGTTGAGAGAGAAGGAGGAGAGGGTAATCAGTGCCAATCACCGACCATGTCGAAGGAACCAATAAAGAAAAACAATGTCCGAATGATTATACAACTACTATTACTATTATTATAGTGTAATAAAACATCATTCCACTCCAGGATATTTGTTATAATTGCTAGAAACCCAAAAACAGCCCAGCCCTCGACGACCAACGTTTCATATAGAACGTAGAACATGATTTTGCATAAACTTATGTTCTTCTACGTTCAATATAAACGTTGGTCATCGAGAGCTGGGTTGTTTATTATGACGATCCTGTTGCAACTCAATTGTCCTCAAATATTTAGAAGTATAGTTTCCTACATTCAATTCAAATACATAGAGCAATCAACAATTTTAAGATTTTCTTTTATTGAGTAAATATATGCATAATAAATTTAATCATAAATATATAACTCTGCAATACATTTAAATAAATTGTCAAAGGCGTCGTTCACATTCTTGCCCCATCTCTTGGCCATTGACTTGAGCCTCTGCTCATTGGTCGATGACATGTAGTACATTCAGGCGGATAAAATCTTAGGCAGCCTCTTATTTGGAGGAACTGCCTAGGGATTCTATATCACTCCTCACTTCTGTTATTTCCTTCATGGACATGATATTTTGAATGAGGAGCTCCTTTTTCTCTTCTCCTTCCCTCTTTTCTCTCTCTTTTACTTGAGTATAGCTTCCTTAATCACTATGGACTTTTAAAGTGAATAAAGGAGTCCCTGGAAAAGGAGCCAATTCTTAAATAGTGCCCAATTTTCCCTTTCCTTTCCAGTTAGTTTCTAGTATTCCTTGATTGAAGTGAAGGAGGAGGAGTCACTTAAAAAGGTGGATTCGACAATGATGTCATGGATGATGCCCACTGAAGAAGAGAATATTAGTATTTTAACTTAAGGATGGATTTCTTCTCCCTGCATTGCTCAATTTCACTCCGCAAAGGAGCAGTAGCCAGAAGTGATTCTTCTTACTATTATTCCTTTTCTGAACACCAATCAAGTTTAAAAAAAAAACACGACAATTTTCACATCCTTTTGGATTGCCCCAATCCAATGATTTCCCTACCTTGGATATGTGTAGCCATCCGGTCCGGCACAGCTATCTCCGTCTGTAAGGGCGTCTCCATAGGTATATTTGAGGCGCTTCCCACTGCAGTCCCAAGTCCCTCTGAGGCTTTGACTACGAATAGCATGCATAGGATGAGTGATAGAAGCGGGGAAGTCTAAAAAAACCAAAAGAAAAAAATCATATATAATATATAATAAATTAATTTAGGCAAACACCAAAAAATAAATGTAAGAGATCATTGTATTTTACTATAGTCATATCTTATTTATTGAAAAGTTCTTAATTGAGGAATTTAAAAAACCAACATTATTCTCAATATGAAGTTAATTGCGAAAGTTTTTTTATTTTGGAAGGCCATTCTCAATACTAAAATAATAAATGTTTTTAGGCTCCTTGATAGTCTCTAGAGCCTAGAAGGAAACAGGAATATCAACAACATAATTATATATATATAGGTATATATATAATTCATATATTGCGCTTTTCGGATATAAGGTTCGGACACTCCCTAAGAAAATATATATTATGTCCCGGCCCGGCTTGAAAAATTTAAGTCCCGGCCGGCGAAAAAAGGTGTCCCGGTCGTTTCCTGATATATATATATATTATATATTAAGGTGATTCTTATTTCACATTTTGGGCTCCCCCTAGGATTTTACCTTAGTGCAAAGAGATCACCTTGGGAAAGTTTGAACGAAATCAAATAATGGAAGTGTCTGCTCAACGGGCCAAAAGTTATTTAGTAAACTTATGTAGTAATTTTTTATCCATTCGATCGCCTCTCATGTCCTCAATACAAATGCAACTTTCAAACTGTTTGGATCAAAATGTAGGTATGATCTCAAGGATTTCAAATTAGCTTTGGTTTTATGTACGTACAAAATTGAACAAGATATTTAAGTTTTTGAAATTGTCGTTTTTATGGAACATACCTAAAAACTGACTGTTAAAAAAACTTTTATTTCTCGTTTATTTTTGTAAAGTTTTTTTATAAAAACTAATTTGTGATCATACCTACATTTTGCACCAAATTATTTTATAATAGCACTATATTGAGGACATGAGAGGCTATCGTTGGCTACTATTTCGGTAATGGCTCTTTACCCTCCACCGTATCGGAACTTAATCTCGTATGATTCTTATCTGAATTGGTTCTAAATAAATGAAAATCCTCATATATAATTATCTATTGTTTCTAGAGACAGCTGCCTTAGTTTAAAATTATATGTGCGAGTTTGAAGTCAACTCAAAGTCCACAAAAAGGATCATATCATGAAAAAGTGTCGTTAGAAATAAAATATATATATATTAAAACTGTTAAAATAATAAGCAATTAGCAATAAAAATCAATCTTAG
Organism: Caligus rogercresseyi; assembly: GCA_013387185.1. NCBI lineage: Eukaryota > Metazoa > Arthropoda > Copepoda > Siphonostomatoida > Caligidae > Caligus > Caligus rogercresseyi. The sequence continues at coordinate 3,493,478 of CP045910.1, forward strand.
CCAAATAAAATTACATATTTTATCATTATAAAAGCTTTTGTTTCAATGGGATTCTGTGTGTCGAGTTCTAGTATAAATTACGTAAATAACGAAATAATAAATCCAACAGAATATTGATTGGATATTTGTTTATGTTATTATTTAAATTTGTAAAAAACTTATATTAGTAAGTTTCATTCCTTGATATACCAAAAGTATTATAGTCATTTTGCACAAGTATGTTTGAAGCCGCTTTGTTTAGTTTTAATTATATTACAATTTATCCTTCTTTTTTGGATATAGTATTTTTTTTATTCCTTTATTAAAATAAAGTATGTACATCAAAACAGAAAAGTATACATAAATATATAGACCGGAGTAGTTACGTAAAAGAAAATATTATGAATAAACATTATAGAATAGTATTTGTATCTATACTATTGAGATTACTTTTATTTATATTCAGTCTGTGGCAATGTATTTCTCATTGGATATTTTGCGTTTCTGTTTATAAGATCAAACTTGAAAAGTGCCAAATAATTTTCCTTTTGCTTTGAAATGAACCATTAAAATAGCCATGATATGGTCTTGAGGCATTAGAATCAATTTTTTGAGTATATATATATATATCCCTCATATTTGATGAATGAAATGAACTACCCAGGACTGCTGATGTCGGTGTGCAAGTAATCGCATTTTAAAACGTTAGCGTTCAAAAATATCTAATGGAATATAGGTACAGTCGGCCCTCGCTACTTCGCCCCTCGACATCTAGCAGTTTTTTTACTACACGACGACGGCTTGGCTCAAAACGTCCCCATATGAACTCAATGGCAGAATTTTCACACAAATATTCAAAAAAGCAAGATGGCGCCCCCCAAAAAAAAGGTCCGGCCGCGTACATGTATTCAGACGCACGGTCGACAACAAGGCAAAATGGCGGTAGGTTACAACGCCGGGTGATGTCAGATCTCTCTAAATTTCAATATATATCAACATCGCGACTCTCAAATATATCGCGGTGGTCATGTAGTGGATCCGGGCCGTCGCGACTTTGCGACGGACGACTGTATAACTCTATTATAATTGCCGAACTTAGGGGAAAATATTGAAAAGTGGCAGGAAATATATATTTAATAGGTATATTGACCAAGGCACCCCCCCCCCTCCAAACAGGGACACAAATATAATTAATTGAAGAAAAAAAAATTGCCATGAATAACAGAAATCCCTTGGATCTTCCCAATGTTCGATGACTTAATTCATAACGTTTTTAACACAAATGACCCCTTTGAGCCAAAACTATAATCCATAAACGGAAGCCATTAAGGCCTTTTTCTTGAATTACAGCTTTAAAAAAAAACATTCCGCCAGACTCTCCAAGTACTTATGAGTTAAAAATAAAACAAGTTTTTTCGTTCTCAGGGATATAATGAAAGATTGTTTATTTCTCATTGACGATAAATAAGTACGTTCTCTGACGAAAGGAAAACAAGTTCATAATAACTACTATAAAAAGCATCCCATTTGAAATAACTATATTTTTACAAATAAATAAAAAAGATGCGAATATATAAGAGCAAATAAATATATGGAAATCAATAAGGTACAAAGTATTCAACACCTTCAAGCTTCCTTCTGACTATATTTTGAAATAACTTTTTTAAATTTGCGAATATTAAGAGCAAATAAATATATGGAAATCAACTGTTATAGGTACAAAGTATTTTCAGCCTAAAGTCCTTCTGACATAACCTTTTAAAAGTTTTTTTTTGTTGCTTCAATAGGCTTTTAGGCCTAACCTAAAAATGGTGACCTACTTGCAATAGGCTCTTATCTAAACTTTCCTGGCCGCTGCAACAGCAAAAAAATCAATTCATAGGCCTTTAAAGTAAATATTTAATCCAGAATGCGTTAATAAACTTAAATATACATAGTTACAATGACTTATCCGTCACAACATGCTAGATTTAAGCTTTGCACTTCTTTTATGTATGCCCAAGGAAATTTAGATTAGTTTTGCAAGACAGTTTGGCATTGTTAATTCCCTGCCTTTCAGTTCACCTCAATAATACTCTCCTCAAATAAACAATAATCATGGAAAATATTAAATGAAATCACTCAAAAAGGTGAGATTTTTTGTTTTTATTCCCAATCGAAAAAGAGATCGTTAGAGTTGATATTTGGGGATATTTGATTTAGCAGTCCATACAGTAACTTCCTTAATCCCAGGGACCCAACTAATATCCTTATACTCTACAGAGAAAGAAAAAAATGCTCCATTTGATGACGTCATTTAATGACGATTCGAAACCTAAGATGGCGACTCCCCACTTGGTGAGGAAACAGCTGTCTGGGAGTAGACAAAAGGAAATCCTGCAATTAATGTCGAGCGAAATCCTCACTCTATATACTTTTCAACAAAAAACCTCTTTTCCAATGACGTCACTGGATATTATAGCTTTTACCCACCTTTTTCCTTCACTCCTTAAGACTTGGTAGTATTTAGACTCCTCAAGGGGTAACATGAAGCCTTTCTTGTTTCTTTGTCGTGTTTCATCAACTTTAAGATTATATATATTTCGCGACTTAAAGTTGCAATTTTCTTTTCTATTGTGTGTGCGTCCAGTAAAGGTCGGTGGTTGGCAGCATCGTCATTCAGACTCCTTCATTAATACACATTAAAATCACATTATTTCAGAGGTGGGAACTCTCTGCAGTGTCTTGAGGAGGACTATTGGAGTATTCCAAGCCAATGTGTAGGATCATAGTTGGACAATTGACGATTAACTGTAGTGTATTTTAGTTGTAGGTCGGGATGATCTTCAGGGTTTTAATACTTTTACTTTTATTTATAACAAGTTACCAATATCAGTAGTCTCTCAATGTCTTCCTTCTACTTCACGGGGCTCCTAGCCTCTCATCATTACCCCTGTGGGCGACGAGCAGAGATAAGACTGTTTCCCTCTGGTTATAGGTACGAGACCTTTTTCTATTAACATAACACATGAGGATGGAGTGAAGATCTTGTGCGGTCTTAAGCTACTGGAGCTGCGTGACCTTTGTCTGGAGTTGGAGCTCGATGAAGGAAGGATGGAAGAATTGGAGGGAAAGATGAAGGTTCGGGAGTATCTCATTACGTGTGGATGTGACCCCATGATATTGCGGCGGATGTCCAACCGCAATATAAATCCTTGTACTAGTAAATTCCTAGTACAATCTGACATTTCCATTGATGTACATCTTTGTAGCAGATTTGATCTCTGAATGTTTTGACAATCAATCATCATTTGTGTTGCTTAGTTTTTTTAAATAAATATTTGGCAAAAAAAAAAATATCTTGTGAACACATTATCGTCCAATCTTTTTCATAACTTTGACATGATCGGCCATATTCCTAATTTTTAGACGAATAAGATAACTAAAAAGTCTACTGTGACTGCTCAAAAATGTATTGAGAGCAGTTATATTATATTTTTTATGGATAAGAAAAGGATGGAGCTCTAGGTCACACTTGTCAGTGCTCATGTACAATGTTTTTATTTAAAAGTTATTATATAAATACAAGAGAATTTGCTCTAAAGGGTCCCAATTTGTAGTGAGTGAAGGGTCTAACAAGCAGATAAAATATAAATGTAAAAGGAATTATTCGCCAAGAAGGCTGAGGTTTTCATCATTTTTCACATGAAGCATTGCAGTGATTGTCTTCTTCTCTGATATATAGTCTCTGGTTATATGTTGGGGTCGGTGGGTTGGACCCATTAGAAGCTGTCAATTACAAGGAAGAAGGAAAAAATTCGTCTTTTGTCCACTTTTATTATCCAACAACAACAACAACTGTGATCCCATCATCACAGAAATACTGCACTAACTTTCTCCTCCGACATAAAATTGTCAAGCACCACCAGATGTATGTAGCTGTAGACAATAACACAGTATCAGGGAACATTAAATGGGATGATATATATAAGAAAACAATTGAGCTAATAAAAGAAATGTCTCTAAGTCTGGATGAAGGCCGGCTTGACCGTGTTTGAATGGCCCAGAGGCTTCGAGTCCACCCTCCAAAGATCAATAATATAGATCCTCTGTCCCTTTGAAAAGAGACTCCCAGGTTAAATGGAGTAAATTTTGAGTAATTTGTTTCATATCTGCAAGCCCGCGTAACCCAAACTATTCATTTTAAAGGTGGCTAATGCTTATTACTGTTAGACAAATGAGGATCCGGTTAATGAGACGCTTAATATGGCCACAAAGAAGGGGCTAGGACAGACATGGGCAAACTAAGGCCCGCGGGCCGTAATCGGCCCGTTAGACAATTTAGTCGGCCCGCCGAGCTTGTCCAGTAAATAATATAATAATGCTTCTCAAATCGTTCAATACGTCTTGTCCATACAATACCGCGTTTGACCAATAGATGGCGACCTGACATTTAGGGCCGAAAGGCAAAAAGTTTACCCATCCCTGGGCTAGGATCTTGTTTCGCCTTGGAGCAAAGACCTAAATGATCCCTCAAATATTTAGAAATATATTTGGTCAAACTTAATGTGATTTCTATCAAGCTTTGAATAAATAATATGTCATTTGAGTGCATTTGAAATATATACAATTTATGAGGAAATATGTATTTTATTAACAAAAGTTTATTTTCTTTATGTATGTTTTGTTTAAATCCTCTGCATTAAAGAGATATTTGAGTGATTTAAAAAAAATCCCTCTATCTTAATGCAAATATGTTTTTCTTGCATTGTTTTTTAATAGTGTAATATATTTATAAAGAATTATAGTTAAATAAAAACATTATTTATTAATAGATTTATTACCTGAGTCTTCATGGTCCAATTTTATGAGTTAATGAATCCTTGCTTTTTTGTCTTCTTCAATGCTTCTGAGTGGTATTTCAGTTGGTGTTAAAGACACATATTGTTGTAGTCTTCCTGGAGGGCCTTACACACATTCACACACACATATACACTTATAAAACCCAGCTCAACAAATAGTGCACAACGACTACTCTTTGTCGATCACTCTGTGTTTCTAAAGGAAGATATGGAATTATTATTAAAATTATTTCTTTTATATTGTTGTTGATTGATTGCTTTTGTTGTTTCTACTGTGAGTAAAAAGAAAATACTGTTTCTTCAGTAAATACATACACACTCACTCGTCTCACTCAAATATGGAGTGAGGCTAACGGTACCAGTGGAGATTTTTCCTTCGGCTATCCTGTTATATTATCTTAAGGTAAGAAAGAAATTTTCTCTCTCTCTCTCTCTCGAGTTCCCTCTAAGGAAACACACAGTCACAAAGCAGACCTGCAACAGTCTTCCATTTTTGTCTTGGCAGGAGAATTCATTTCTTTTTTACTTTTCTTCTTCTTAAGAAAAAACCAGGGATTTATTTTCTTCTTATTCTTCTTTAATCCATCACCTTTGCCGCCGCCACCGCTTAAGGGGAGGAACCACCACCATCGGTGGTGGGGCTCTTGGGGTTAAATCACCTTATGTGTGTGTGTTGGGAACACCATTTGTGTATGTTGAATTTTTGGGGGATCCCTTGGGAGTTCTGACTTAAGGATATTTCCATTCGTATCTCTTAGTATCTTGGCGATGTTATAATGGTGGAAGGCTTCTACATTTAATACATTTATGGGTCTATTGGCTGAGGAGTCAGAGATCAAGTGTGTTAAGAGTCCAGAACATAGAGATATAATAGAGACCATAGAGACGTAGATCAAATTACTTTGTTTATATTGGACACACAGAATACAGCTGAACGCTGTTTCTCTGCTATTGAAGGAAATCAGCTCTCTTTATCTTTATATCTCTATGGTCCAGACCCAAGGTGTTTCTAGCAGTGATAATACATGAAAAATGCAAAGAAATAAATATATATATAAATATATATATATATATATATATAGGGCATGGTTTTTTCTAAAATCACATACAATAACTATAAAAGATAGATCTGTAGACTTTTAGATTTCCATTTAAACACATATTTTGACATGTAAATGAAATCAACACTTGAATTAAAACAATCTGTTTGAGTAACATACTTACTTTAACAGATCATACGATATAATACTATATTTTCTTTGTTATAAGTGTTTATTTACGTCTTTTAACATTGTTCACTTAATTTTTTTCTTACAAGCAGTCAACATACTCAGAGCCTATTTACTTGTGGCTCAGTCACTGTGTATTTTTTTAAATAATATACAAATAGAAACGTGATTTTCCACAAAAGAGTCCCGTCCACACTAACATATTTCATGATCCACAAAAGAGTGCAAAACCTTTTTAAATCCTTTTTAAAGTAAATTGTTTATGTGTTGTTGTTATCATATTTAGAAATTTTTAATCCCTTTTGTGAACATTGAAGCCAAGATCGATCAATATTTTAGAGCTCTCTACAATTTCAATTCGGTAGATTTATAATAATAAATCAACGGATTGAATTCGAGGATTAAAGACGCTCTTTATAAAATAAAGTTATTTGAGAGGCCACTAAAAGTGTTGTATAGTTATTTATATTAACTTAAGAATGGAAGTAAATTGTGTAAAATATATTCATATTCTTTCAAAAATACAAAAAATAGTTATTGTCTCCCTCCAAAGATCAAAATAAGAAAAGTTAAATTTAAACATAACTAGGCATTCTACAAATTGTGAACTTGTGGCCTTTGTGTTCTCCTAACTGGACCTTGTCGTGCTCCTCATTACTCACTCATTCATAGAGTCTTCCCCGGACAGGCCCGGCAGCAGGCCCAGGCTTTTGGGGGGCCTACAGTTGTTATGGGGGGGGCACAGTTGGCACATTCATAAAAAATCGGGTCCACGTCACTAGGTGGGCGGGCCTGGCCCCTCTCAGGCCCGCCCATCCCGCCGGGCCTTTTCCCGGATCAGAAAAAAACCCTTCACCCACCAGAATTGGTGTCGCCCTCTTGACACTTAACTTGGCTCGTAAAAAGTATTGCTCACCATTGAACTAGACAGTACAACATTATTATCTAACTATTAAAGAGTATTAACTCATGAAGAGTACAGCATACATAATGGAGTACCGACTCCGGTTGGAACTAATTGACTTAGGTTAGTTTTGTAATGTTTTCTTTCTTTAGCAGCCGGCAAGTGCGATATCACTTTCCACCCCAAATAATTAAAGGTTTCCTGTTGCAGGCCTTATTACAAGGTCATAGCCGAAGACTTTGTTTTTGGTATGTTGATATTGGATGCCTTTCGTAATAAATAAACGATTTTCACTTTTTAATCTTCTGCTACGACTGACACAAATCATACAATCGCTAGGGAATTCCGGTACCTTTATAAGTAAATGCAGTTATATATATCTAGAAAAATCTACCGCCGGTAGTACTGATATACCGAATATCAGGGGGTACTCATAGCTCTGCTAAATAGGCCCTGTGCCCTCTGTTTTCTATTCCGTGATGTAAATTGGCCTCCATGAGAAACCTTTATTGACCCCTGATGTCACATTTGAGGTCGTCAACGCACATTTTGTTGGGTTGCTTAATAGCACAACTTTTCTTCATGCTTTATGCTGAAAATTGATAGTAGGCCTCTTTCATGACCGTACTGTGACCTCTGTTTTGAACTCTAATGACGTAAGCAAATCAGCAAGGGGAGTGATATAGCCGTGTACGTATAGGCGTGTTCAATTCTCAATGTTGGACTGGACGCAGGTTCGAATACTCCCGAGAGGGGATGATGTATTTTTGGTGGTCTACCTCATTGATAAGAGGTTCCTAGGTTCGAGTGACTAATTTTAATGCTAGTATGCTTATTTATATCCTGTAGGATGATACTGCAATTTGATCGAACCAGTTAGGCACAAAAAAAAGCGAATAAGAATGGCTAATAAGGCACGTAATCAGATTATCACTTTGTATGACATCTAAAATGAGCCTTGTTGGGTCATTATGGGTCAGCCCAATTTTCAATTCAATCGGTCAAATGATGCAAACTTGTGTATGGTGGAATAAATAAACAAATAAATCAGTACTTCGTTTTTGGCCTTATATGACCTCTGGCATCATTTTATAAAACTTAAAAAATAATAGAAGATATGGCAAAAAAATAGACACTGGTTTCTTTTTTATTAACTTCTGTGACGTCAAAAGGGCAGGATTATGTCCAAAAGCCCTTGAGGACACTCCTTGGATCATAAGGAAAGCTCAATGCCATTTTTCAATTAAATCCATCCAATAGTTTAACCGTGTATAAAGAACAAACATACATACAAAGACAATTATTTATAAATATTAGAACACATAGGTTTCCCATATTTATTTGGGATTTCCCGCCTTTTTTAGCTTCACAAGACATCTATTTTGCTTCACCCGGTGGAGCAGTCATTTCAAGTGGCTCAAATTCGAGGGATTTTGTTGCTCTCGGGAAAGTATCCGGTTATTACTTAGGTCGGTGATGATCAAACATTACAAAAGTTGACATCAAGGGATAGATTTCATTTTTTTTCCTAAAGTACTTATTCACACAGGAGAGAGCAACAATCATTTTCGGTTCAATTTAAGTTCTTCTTCTTTGCCTCTCTGTTGAGTATTTAGTCATTACATATTGGTTTTCTCTTTTCTTTTTTGACAAAAATATATACATATATAAAAAGGAGGAGGAAAGAGTGCGTTGATGTCGACAAACCCATTGCAATTTTTGGGGGCCGTTCTCTCTCTCTCTCTCTCTTTCAAGCGTTTCTAGGTCAAAGCAACTCCTAGGTACAATAGAGAGAGACAGAGAGAAAGAGTGTGGGAGTTACGAAGAATAAAGATGACGAAAGTAAATGAAAGTTTTTTATTATATATATTTTCTATAGGTTAATCCATTCTCAGCCTAATACCTCCTCCTCCTCCAATTGTATAGTTTAACAAAATAAATAATATATTTATTTTAGTTATAGTTTCACAAATCCTCTTTTCTGCTTGAGCTTTGAAAACAAGGCTTTTAGAGCTTTTAAGAAAGCATAATAAGGATCATGCGATTATTTACATTACATTACTAAGTAATTCATTCGCGATTTCACTTTCGTAATAATGTCAGTCATGGAAAGTGGAGTCTTAAAGAGAAGGGAGTATTAATAAGTGGGTTATTACATTATTAACTAGAGGCATATATACACTCAGAGAGTGCAAACCTCCGCCGTCACGGGGTCCTTATGAGCCTTCCGAGGCGGATTTTTCACGACTGGGGCGGCGTAGAGGGACGGGGAGGGTTCCCTCGACGGAAATTCCGAGAGGAAGACGCTCCGGCATCTGATTTCACAGTACAGCGACATCTATTGGCAGAGTAGGCTAACTTGAAATATTTATTAGTATTTAGCTCATTTTGCATCTTAATTCTGCACTCAGAGATGCCAAAATTTAATCACTTGTTCCTTTTGGCATTTCCAACAACTCCACAAAGTTTCATCCGAATCCGTTCCGTACTTTTTGAGTTATCTGCTGACAAACCAACAAACTAACACCAGTGAAAACAATACCTCCTTCGGCGGAGGTAACAATAGCTGACAAAGAAAATCACGTCTCCAGAGACAAAATGATTCCCCATTAGTAAAACAGAAGGTATAACAGGCAAGTATATATATATATATATATGTCTTGTTGATTCATCGTTCATTTGTTGTCGTTCGCGAACGATGAACGGCAAAGTTTTTGAGGAACGACATGGAAATTTCTTATCGTTCGTCCTTCGTTTTTGGCGCCAAAAAAAGACAAAGATTTTTCATTTTCATGGGAAAAATTTCTTTTGTAAAAAAAACGTCGTCAATTTTTTTCAGAATGACGAACGACAAACGAACAATGAACGATTCAATTTAAAATTAACGATGAACGACGAACGATAACTTTTGGTGAACGACAAACGAACGACAATTTTTGTGAATGTCAACAAGTCATATATATATATATATATATATATATATATCAATTTTTAATTTAATATATCATCTAAACAATATGGGAGAAAAAAATATATATCCTTTGTACGACTCACTGTCTTGTCAAGCCTGAAAAAGTTTCCACTAACCTATATTGCTAGGATTGTATGCACGCTCAGTGACCATGAATGAGTAGGAAAAAAAAGATATATTTCTAAATAATGGATCAATAAATTCCATATAACTGGCTCTAGTTGGAAATACCAAAAAAAAAAGAAGAGTGATTCACCCAGCTGATAGTTCTTGAGTCAGACATCAAATTTTATAATATCTGGAGTAATTTAATCCTTTTTTAATTAATGTATTTGGTCGAAGGAAAAGAAGTGCGAATAATAATAATAAAAACTATTGGTATATTGAACCAATAAGAATGATGACGTTCTCGCAAACTAATCATTGACTTTTTGATTTGCTTACGACATTTTCTTTCTTTGTATGTTTTTCGTTTGAATGAGTTTATCATCAAGATTGATGATGCTAGACATCAGATATAGCAATAATAGAATATAATAATAACATTATTCAATTATGCACCTATTTTTAACAGTTTATAAGACCCGAATTTAGGTATTTCTTTAATGCAATTTATCAATTTCAATATATATATATATATATATATATATATATATATAATAGGTGAAGTAAAAGAAATCCATTATTTTTTGCAATCAACTGTGATTGAGGTCAAATATGTACAGTTTTTGTTCGATAACTTGTTGCCATTTTGAAGGTAATTTCATAGTGCCTCTCTCAGTCGATTTTCACAAGCTTCTCTTGAGGCGAATTTATCACCAGCAAAATCATTCGCCATAGACAGGAACACTTAGTAATCACTTGGTGCCAGGTCCGGACTGTAAGGTGGATGCATCAGAACCTCCCAACCAAGCTCCCGGAGCTTGTGGCGAGTCACTAACGGTGTGTGTGGCCTGGCGTTGTCCTGATGGGACACAATTCCTCTCCTATTGACCAAAGCTGGCCACTTCTGGGCGATTGCTTCCTTCAGATGGTCCAATTGTTGACAGTATATATATATATATATCAGGAAACGACCGGGTACCCGGCCCGGGTCCCGGCTGTTTTTTTGAGCGTCCCGGCCCGGTGTTTTATACACCGGGCCTGGACATCAATATTTTGTTCGTTTGTCATTAAAATAAATTTTTTAGAAAGATATTTTTTGAAATACTCTTTTCTAAAAAAAAACGTAATCACTTTTTTTCGGTAATTATTTTCTTAAAACAAACGTCGTCATTTTTTTAAAAATTATTTTCTAAAAAAACGTCATCATAAATATTTATTAAGTCCCGGCCCAGTTTTGGCCCTGCCCGGCTTCAAAAATTTAAGTCCCGGGTCCCGGGAAAAAAGGTGTCCCGGTCGTTTCCTGATAATATATATATATATATATGTATATATAATTTCTTCATTTGACCATATTCGTCTTACCTTTTCCTTGTTTACCATTTATTCCATGGATATATTTTAATGATTAATTAAATTTGTTTACGCACCCCTGATCTGCACAGCGCTTCATTTTATGCACGTTGAGTAATTCATACAAATGGTGCAAATATCTATTTATAGAAAGTAGTATTTTTCACATTCAAATTGAGTAAGTAAAATAGCTATATTTATATATTTCTAAAGCATCTTTTATAATACATTTTTATATAATTCATCTACAGGTTTAAATTATTTTTATCAAATATATATATATTAATGTATCTCTATTCATCATAACTTCAAATGCATTAACTTCTCCTATTTTGGACTTTGCCCATCGTTACATTTTTCCATTGCAAGAGAGATGTACGGGACCTTGCAGGTTTCTAAGTTGTCTTGAGTATTTTCTCAAAAGTGGAAAGGAACATTTCCGCATGCTTAGGTCCGAAAATGAGGGCAGGCCGGAGTCTTAGAGCAGATGCTCCGCAGCCGCCCACATTGATACCCTCAGCCCGGAATCGGCCAATGATCTCATCCCTTCGGGCTGGGGTATTGATGTCCACTGCACGAAGGGTTCCCATGCCGCGTGGAGCGCTCAGAATGCCTGGATATTTTTCAGTCAGGGACTCGAGTCCGAGGCGAAGGGCCTCTCCGGCCTCCAGTGTGAGCTCAAGGAGCTTTTCCTCTTTAATGCTCTTCAAAACGGCCTCCAGGAGAATGAGTTTGCCTGTTAAATATGGGAAATAAAGAAGACTAATTACACTTAGGGGTTTAAGAATACAAAAAGGCATCGACTGAATCCATTTGACGTGACGTCCTTCCTTCCTTCCTTCCTTCCTTCCTTCCTTCTTCCTTCCTTCCTTCCTTCCTTCCTTCCTTCCTTCCTTCCTTCCTTCCTTCCTTCCTTCCTTCCTTCCTCCTTCCTTCCTTCCTTCCTCCTTCCTTCCTTCCTTCCTTCCTTCCTTCCTTCCTTCCTTCCTTCCTTCCTTCCTTCCTTCCTTCCTTCCTTCCTTCCTTCCTTCCTTCCTTCCTTCCTTCCTTCCTTCCTTCCTTCCCTTCCTTCCTTCCTTCCTTCCTTCCTTTCCTTCTATCTATCTATCAAACTATCTTTATTCCTTTTTAGGTATCTATCTATTTATTCATTTTTCTGTCTTTCTGTCTCTCTTTTTCTTCTAGCAGAGAAAGGTATTAGATAATTATTTAGTAAACAAAATAATTAATTAAGGACTACATTCTATACTTCCATGCATTTGAATCCATAATTTATAAAAGCCGGCGGTGAAGGCTCGCCGGTAATGTCTCATTTCTACAGCTCTGTAAAGAAGTATTTTTCCTTCACAGGCTGTGTTCACAGCTTCTGTATAGTTTGTTAATCCGTTATTTTTCGCCGTTAAAGAGACCATTTGTCCGTACCTGGATCTCCAACCCAGGTGTTGAATATCCTAAAGCTCTGCTTAGGTCGCAGCTCCCTCTTATGATATAGCCCTCCAGTAAGCATTTTCTTGGAGAACGTCACAATGTCCGGAGGACCATTCAATTCGAACCACTCATGGGCCCAGAGCTTCCCCGTAGGACCCCCGCCCGTCTGAACTTCATCGATGAGATAAACAATGTCTTCCTGGGCGCAGATGGACTGAAGGCCCTGGAACCAGTAATTGCTTCCGATGTGATCCCCGCCCTCGCACTGAATGGGCTCTACAATGATACCCGTCACGGGGACGCCCTTTTTGGACTGGGCCTCCAGGGTTTCCTGGACTGGGCTAGACAGCGGTCGTCTTCGGCACGGTTCTCTGCTGTGTGCTCATGGAGAGGGTACCTAAGTTCCAAAAACAGAATTATTTAAAAAACTCATGACATTGCAATTAAGGGAAATATGTTTTGTAAATAAACTCCAGAAAATATCTGACGTCAAATAAGCTAAAAAATAGTGATTGTATTGGTATATATGTATGTATTTTGCGTGTATCTATCTTATATTATAGGTATTTATAGATCGGTTTAATTTCTGTCTGTCATCTATCAATTAGAATAAGTATTCACTTATCCATCGATCTGTCTGTCTTGAATTCATCTATCCGTCTATGAATCTATCTATCCATCTGTCTATAGATCGCTCTATTTATCTCTATGGATCTATTTATCTGTCTATGAATTTATTTATCTTTCTGTCTTTATATCTATCTACTTATGAATATGTCCGTTGATCTATCTATCTTACGATCTATGACTTTAAATTCTTATCGTTCTTGTTTCGTTTGTTTCTAACTACCCATCTATTTATCTGTATGTCTGTCTCTAAATCTATCTCTCAGTCTGTTTGTCAATTTATAATCAAATGTTCTTTCCCTGTTTGTTGATTATTTTAAAAAACATATTTCATCTTTTATTTCTCGTGAAGAGGGTACTTAAGATAAACAATTAGGGATAATCGGTACGTAAACAATCAGATAACGTGATAGACCATAGAGAGCTTATTCCCTTCAATAGCAGAGAACATCGTTGTTCAGCTGTCGCCATTGCCCAAACTAAACAAAGTAATTTGACCTACGTCATCGGTAGTTGATCATAGAGATATAAAGATTTGTTTATATTCGGCAATATGACGTATGCTTCTGAAGAATTCAATATGTCTTTAAGTCTCTATGGGTATGATAGCGATATAAAGATTATAGAAACTTCTTGCCTTCAATAGTAGATAAACGTCGTCGTTCAGCTGTCGCCATTGCCCAATATAACATAGTAATTTGTACAACGTCATCGGTAGTTGATCATAGAGATATAAAGATTTGTTTATATTGGGCACCATGACGTATGCCTCTGGAGATTCCAATAAGCTCTCTATGTCTTTATATCTCTATGGATAAACGTGTTGAAGTTCATCCTTGAAACCAATCATCTATTATGTTTTTTTTTTCATTCCACGACGCGAAATGAGTCAAAATATAATAACATCAATCATATCTAGGCTCCATCAGCGGAATACCCTCCATTTTGATGGGTTCGCAAAGAGTGGTTGTATAAATACACCGATTGAGGGCTTACTTGTAGCGAGGGAAGTCTGTGGCAGGCCATTGGAACAAGGGGACGTCAAGCTTATGGATGGCCTTGGAGTGAGTGCAGGAGAGAGATGCAGCCGTTCGTCCATGAAAACCTCCGTGGAAGGACAGCACGGCCAGATTAGGGGTTCCTGGAGGCATGTTGATCATGCAGGACTCATTCTCTTCCTCATTGAATCCCCGATCCCCACGGATTTTGTTCATATGCTGTTAAAGAGACGCTATATTAGATAAGAGATAAATGTATAGCTACGCTAATTAATGGGATATATGTACAGTTTTATATTTTGGAATTAGTTAATACATTTATATATCTAAATTTTAATCCAATCTGGGAATACCGATTTATAATTCGTATTTTGGAAGATTGCTTGAACCGGCCTTCGATTTCTTCTACCGATATTTTTGTTCTTTTATAAAACTAACGAGTACCGTTATATATTACATGATTTCGGTCAATCAGTAACGGTGCATTTAAAAGCGATAGATAACCATTGCTTACTTCATAATCTTGATTTCTTGAAAATGCATTACAACGACAGACCTCTAAATCTACCGACTCCGCCATCAGTCAACTGATTTTTCTATGGAACCCCAGCTCTGATTCATAATTAACTTTGCAGGGTTTTTGTTAATTATGCATTATTTGGACTCCTCAGTAACTCAAAAATAGCTTTATATTACTCCAGAACAACAGGGACGCTCAAGGAAGTACAAAGCGTGATGCATCGGAAATATTCTTTGACTTTAAATTATATAATACAAAAAAGACGTTTGCTGGATTTCTTGACTGTTATTTGGGCCTCCCAGTTCGACCGTACATCTATCAAACAGCAGATGGATTCCCTATAACGACTCCGGATGGGTCCATAAAATAGGGTTACTATATGTGCCGATATTTGACCAATTGAAGACCCTGCTATTTGAAAAGTATATATCAACTCCTTAAACGAATGGACATCTTTTCTTTAACACAAAACACTTTCTTCAGTGGAAAAGTTTAGAGCAATAGTAAATAAATTCAAGAGATCTTTTTTAAATAAGCTTTTCCATTATAACATCTATCATAAATACCTTGAAAAACATCAATTTAAAGGCATTTTCATTTGAGCAGCTTCCACACATCATGGTCGTGACTTGGTCCAGGCCCTTTGGTGCCGCGGAGATCAAGATGTCCTTGAGCTGCTGTGACCAGTTGACTCCGGGTAGACCCCTAGGGCCGGACGGTTTACGAGTTGCTTTATTTTGGACTCGGAGTTGAATGCATTTAGGAGCGCGGGGTGATTATAGCCTAGAAAGTATGAGAGAAATGAAGTTAGGCTCCTTTGCTCGAAATCAAAATATTATGGTGTCCAGTAATATAGTCGTGGGTATTATTTTGCCGCACGCCTTAATCGCATGCTTAACGTCGTTTGCTTTTTTTCATATGTTCCTTAGCGCACGCCTTTAACATCGCACTCTTTTTTAAGCGAGTATTATAACGCGTTGCAATATTGTCGCTGCTGCTTATATTGCAAGGTTAAACGTTGTGAGCTTTATCGTCACAGGCTTACATACTAATTGTAAAATAAATACTAAACTATTGAATGAAATTTCTACAAACTTTTGAAAACGTATATTAATTAATATTTTCAAAAAGCTCTAAGAGGCAAATTTTTAATTGTATTATCTACAATCCTTGGAAAATTATACATACAGCAGGATGGTATTTTTACGGTTCGAATTTTAAAGATATCAAATTGATTGTTTGAAGATATCAAATGAATCATGTCTTAAAGGAGTTCAACACGAAAAAAGTATACATAAAATCCTTTTGCCATTAGATGTGCATATAAAACTTCAATGAGATTGATATAAATTAATCTAAAACTTTGATAACATTAGTTTGTTCTTAAATGAGTTATATATCCTTTGAATGTGTTGTATTAATGAAGCAACTTTTTTTCATCATTAGTCTTGGGCCATTTTTTCTATTCATTTTTTCATTGGGCCATTTCTTCCTTGGCTTTTTAATACATTGTGCTTCTATTCTTCGAATGCAATAGAATAACGACATTAAACTCAAACGAATAGTATATTATTAATTGGAACAAATATAAGAAATTGACGACATTCGGTAAACAGGATCTCAAATTGTCTCAACTATTTTTATCTCTCAAAACAAATAATAGCTACCAAAATCATAAATAAACTAGTGCCTTACGGCATGGATATTTCAAAGCCCACTGAGATCACTCAGCATTTCCAAAACGTTTGATGAACTCTTAGGATAAGAGTAAGACAAGGAAACCCCCACACACCATGAAATTAACTGATGACATATAAAAATAAGTGTAAAATCAGAGCCCTTAGTGATTAGTGATCCGACCAAAGCAAATTGAGAAGTATTACAAAATATCGAATTAATCTTAGTGGTTTTAAATATCACACTATTAAAAATCCGTGAGTATTAAAAATATAGAATTAATCCTGGTGGTTTTAAATACAATATAACAATTTAAGAAATTTTTGTAAGGTCAAGCTTTCGACCATAGCTAATCAATAACGCTGTTGCAACGATATATTAATATTACTTAAGAACTATGGTTGACATAACTGGAATTAGCTGAAGGATTTCCTTTTTTCCTATTACATTGACTAAATTGTTTCGCCAATAATCTTAAGTAGCTTTGCGTCATTAAATGAATTTTCAAGTCGAGTATTTTTGTTATTCTGTTGATCGGTGAGTATTACTCATTCACACAATACTTTTGTAACTTGGAGCTCCTATCTGTTATATATATATATATATATATCAGAATTGTTGACGTTTGCAAAAAATTATCCGTCGTCGTTCATCGTTAATTTTAAATTGAATCGTTCGTCGTTCATCATTCGTTTGTCGTTCGTCATTTGACGTTTTTCTTTTAGAAAGGAATTTTACTCGCCATTCGGAAAAAAGGTGATGACGTTTTTTTGAAAGGAATTTACCCATGAAAAACCTTTGTCTGTTTTTTGGCCCCAAAAACGAACTTTTTCCTTTTCGTTCGTCGTTAGTCCAAAACTTTGGTCGTCGTCATCGTTCGTGAACGACAACAAATGAACTATAAATCAACAAGTCTGATATATATAATAAAACCTTACTCACCAATGGGAATGGAAGATATATTGGTAAACATGTCCAGAATGGTATTTCCATCCGCATCTACGATATAGTTCCCAAGAGACTTCTCATAGTCCACAAAGAAGGAAACAGAGTCCATGGCCTGGACTTCATTCAAGTCGCTCATAAGAGCCTTTGAGACGGGTCCAGGTATCGGAGTGGAGACGCTAGGGCTAGCGGGCTCACCGCTAAAGAAGGAACGGACTGCCCGGACACGCCCGGGGCTCCCCGAATAAGGAGAAGCGATGTGGGACTTCGAAGCATAGTTTTGCTTTGAATCAATGAGAAATGAACTGTGGGTACAGAGTGAAGTGAGTTTTATTATGTTGTACTACTGAATAGAGAAGAAAGTAAAAAAGAAATGAGAAGTGATTGAAATAGTGACTGACGGGTTTCAATTAGGATTTGTGTGAAGACGCAGAGCATATACATATTCATTATTGAGGGGATATATAGACAACCTGATAGCTTAATTGATGACATAAGGGATTTTTTAAGTGGAGAAAAGATTGCCGCAATGTCATTGATAAATATACATACATTGGCGTTTTAGAGGGTAATCGAGAGTCCCAAAATGGTTGACAGATACGTGCCATGTACCGGGGGGGGGGGGAGCTATGAAAAAGTTTTACAGGACTTAAATTCCTATGTAATTTGGTATGTTTTATAATACCGAGAGTCAAAAGTAGTTCAAAAATGAGGACCGTTTACGGGGGAGGGGAATCTATGCAAATATCTTGCAACACTTCTTTTACCAAAATTAATGTATAGTATAGTTAGTTTTATGATGATTTTTATTCGTTTATATATATATATACATATATAGCCTTTAAATACTAAAACCCAAATTAGTAGTAGGTCAATTTCAAGCAAATTGACACAGACACACCAGATACTCTTGTGTTTAAAAGTACTTCAAGCTGCTTGAATGAATACATGAATAAAAATTATCAATCATTTCACTTCATTGAGCTCCTAAATCTTAAGGATTAAAACTTCCTGTATTATAAAAGCTGCTTAGAAAAAAAATGTATTCTGTATATAAGTCAATTGGGATGAGCATTGAAAATGTATAATCTTTTTAATGTGATTACTTGTTTCAAATATGAAGCACGAGAGAGTGGATATCAATATAGGAAGACAAGAAACTTACAATTGGAGACTCACAGAGAGTCTTCGGGATTAAGGGAAGCTTAAATTCAAACTTTCTATCTATACAGGAAGTATGGATGTTTCATGTAATTCTTTATTTTATAAGGAGAATGAGTCAAATAACGAATAAAACTATCACCAGATTCAATCATTTTTTAGAAAGTTGTCGCGAAACGGTAGATCGATAGATTATTCATATTATAGAGTGCCGAAGCAATGGTTGGTAGAGCAGAATATCGGAGCATTTGTGTGTTTCCAATGATAGGGAAAGATAGCTACAGTAATAATTTAAGAGGTAGGTTGAAGCCTGATATATCTAGTACACTTTTTGCCAAGAAATAGGAAGGGACAATTCACTCTACCTATCTCATGATAAACAAATATGGGATATCACTTGTTCATGTGTACTTTCTGTATCCCTCTTTCCCAAAAAATTAAGAGCACTCAAATCCTCCGATATTCAGCGATACCAACGTTGCTTTGGCACTCTATGATCTCTATGATATGAATAATCTATCGATCTACCGGTTTGATTGTATTTGTAATCGCTTTAAAAGTATCTGATCGGTTTTTTTCCTTTTTTGGAAGAACCAAACAACACAATGGTTTTCAAAACGTTATTGGGACACTTGTCCAATCCTTAACATTAAGAAGTAAAAAGGTCTTCAAAATCGACACCGCAGGGCAATCAGCTAAAAGCATGCAGACATATAATTTGCCACAGTCCTTGCAATTATTTCTAAAAATTATACAATTACAGGAAATCTGTAATTGGGCAGTCAATTTTTTCAGGAAGCTCCAATAAATCCATATAAAAGTCTACTAAATTAGTGACCTCTTCTTTGTGGTTAGGAGGCTTCATCTTGAGATACCAGGGACACGACAACCTATGCATTTTAGCAGCTCTTTGAAGAAGGTATTGAATCTTCCATCCTCACAGAAATCGAAGTACATTGTAGAACTAAAATCATCAGCGGCATGAGCCAGTGCTAAATCCTCTAGAAAAAGTGGGCGCCCAAATTTCTAAAGAAGAATGGTTTGCTTGCACTTTGATGAATTAAGTCCATTAAACTTTCTTCGCTATATGCCGGACTAAACTTCAAAATCATACCTTTAGCTCCTGCCCATACTTTTGATAAAGATTATGTTGTCTTATTAGTTAAATGGTTCCAAATAAAAGACTTAAATAAAGATTGCTATTGGTGATACCTCTTCTCCATTCCGTTTCTGGATTCATGTTTAAAAACTTTTATATATATCTTAGGAACAATATTAGATAAAAGGGTTAAACCTCCACCCATTAGAGACTTTGGTATCTTAGTGCAGAGAGATATTTCTTATGAAAAAGAGCAGAGAGCCATAAATGCTCCTCTTCAATGACCTTTTCTGCTATCAGAGGAGAAGCTGTTGCTCTATACAATACACTAGGGACAATCTGAGTACTGTATAAATCAATCCTCTTTTGTAAATTAAAATTTTTTCCATACGGAAATTTGATTTGGAATTGAACTGAACATAATTTTCCAGTTATCAACATGGATCCCTTCCGGTCCCCAAACAACTCCTAAAATAGAGACTTTCCGTCTTACCGGGCAACCCCCAATATTATGTATTTCCTTTGCGTCCCATGCGCCAATTGGAAGAACAAACGTCTTTGATCGATTTAACTCTAATCCTGACCTCTTTCGGAATTTCTCAAAAAAACCTCAAAAGAATTTCAACTCTTTTGATGATTTGGGTCTCCGTATTGGCTTCAACTGAGAGTGTTACGTCATCAGCATACAAATCGATGAGATGCGAGTAGGAACGGAGTGGGAAGAATTTATCCACCGGGACAATTATGCCCTCGCCGGCCTTATACAGTCCCCAATATGCCATTGGGAGGCTATCAACGGCTGTTTATGTTTCTTGAGGCCAGCAGCCACCGGGAATAGTCCGGTACTCCCGGTGGCCACTCCGCCCTGGATACGAGTAATCTGTCATCTTAACTCCAAATCTATTATATTTATTTTTTAGAAGAGGGACTAACTCTTCCATCACCAATACAAATAGAAGAGGGACAGATGTGCAGCCCTGCCTGCAGCTCTTCTTCAGTTCTATTGATTTTCCCTGTAAACCTCCAACAGAGATCAAAGATGACCTATTTAGTAGGAGTGCTGGGACTGCATTGAAGAAATGTTTGGGCAAAAAACGTTTTACAGATCGAAGAATGTGGACATTTGAAATCGACTGAATAATAATAATTATTATTTTATTAATAAAATCTGATTTAATATGTTTGTTTTTATTTTATGTATTAGTTTATGATATGAATAACTTCTGGTCCTTTTTTCTTGAACGCATTGGATGAAAGAAAGGAGGGGGGGATGAGATGTTACTTTGAAGTAACTTGTGGCTTTTGTTAAGTAAACATCAATTGAGAGAAAGAGAGATACAAAATTCATCCTTGAAAACACAATTGTATCTTCATAAAGGGCCGACATCGATGAGAATATAGAGTGCAGGAGTACCGAATAATAGCGCTGAAATTCGGGGAATATAATTGCTCTCCTTTGTTACGGGGAAAGACAATGATAGAAAGAAGGGAAGAGACAGCTATACTTCGTTTAAAGAAAATATTTTCCATGAAATAGGGAGTACCGAATTCCAACGTTACGTTACATCGGCACTCTATTTTTCGATACTGATGACACTCCACGATGTCAATTCACTATTCCGTTTCAAGATAATAAAAATATTCAAGTCTTACTCTCTCCTCAATTCTTAATATCACTCTCTTCCCAAGAATGAAGAACGAACAACTACCCCAAATTTCAGCACTATCAATCGTTACTTCGGCACTCTATATTATCTACGACCCAAAAAAAAAAAAAGTTCCACTCTTTCTTGTGTTTTGATTTACCGTGTCTGTCCCATAGAGATATAAAGAAATGGAGAGCTTATTGGATTCTTCAGAGGAATACGTCATTTGACCAAAGTTCGTTATATCTGAGGCTTGTTCGGCCAGCTCCAGGAGGTTCGTTGTATCCGAAGTTCGTTATCCAGAGGGTCGTTATATCGAGGGTTTACTGTAATATATTTGTCAATGCCCGCAATTTATTGTACAGCCAAGACTACTCATACGTGTTAACAGCTTATTCCCCTTCCAATGAATAAAACATACATTCAAACCATAGAGATATAAAGACATGGAGGGCTTATTGGAGTCTTCAGAGGCATACGTCATATTGCCCAATAGTAACAAATATTTCCTTCTCTATGGTCAACTTACATGAGGGTGTACAAATATCTTTGTTACATTGGGCAAATGCGACAGCTGAACGACGATGTTTCTCTGCTATTGAAGGGAATAAGCTCTCTATATATTATATCTCTATGGTCTCTCCCCATAATGGAGAACTGTCACAATTCCAAATATTCAGGGCTACCAATCGTTGTTGCTTACACATGTTCTCAATGGCCTATACCATTTATAAATCCTTGGAGGTGAGTTCTCCGCCCATTATTAGTAATTCAATACAACATATACTGTCACAAATAATAGTTGCTTATTCTGATCATATTTCTCTGACGATATTTGGATCATGTCTCTTACAACAATACGTCTAAGAATAAATATGCGGGAGATGTTTATAGGGGAGCTTGCAAAGGATTGCTCCAATGGCATTCTTAATAAATTATTGGATTGAAGTTATATATATATATATATACAGTGGTTGCCGCGTGCGATGAAATGAGCGAAAACGATCGCTGAGGTCAAACCTTTTATCGTTAGTTTATCACCAAAAAAAATCGAGTGAGGAACGATAAACGATAATTCAAAGGCGACTTTTGTAAAAAAAAAATGAAATACTCTTTTCTTAAAAAAACGTCGTCACTTTTTTGGAGGCTCTTTTCTATATAAAAAAACGTTATACTTTTTTTGGAAATTCTTTTCTTAAAAAAAAAGTCAACACTTTTTTGAAATTTTTCTAAAAAAAAACGTCGTCACTTTTTTGGAGGTGTCTTCTAAAAAAAAACGTCATACTTTTTTGGAAATTCTTTTCTTAAAAAAAAACGTCAACACTTTTTTTGTACTTTTTTTATCGTATATCGTTATCGCTACCGCAAGTTGGGTTTTAACTTTTTTTACAGTTTATCGTTTATCGCAGGTTGAGAAAAAAGTTATCGTTTTATCGTTTCGCAAGTTGAAAAAAAAGTTATCATAGAAACCACTGTATATATATACAGAACTGGGATTCGGTAGAAAAATCTACCGCCGGTTCGGTATTCGATATATACCTTCTACCGATCGATATCGGTATTTGGTAGATTTTATTATATGTATACAGTATCGATCGATATTCGGTACGGTAGATTAGAAAGAGAGAGAAATGTATTTATGTGTCTGCTTTACTTCTTCTATGCATAAATATCGGACAATTTATAACGAAGGACAATTAAACAATATTTGTTATATTTATTATAGATTATTAGAAATTCAGTACATATTAATCTTAAATAAATATATATGTACTTGGATTATGTAGGAAATGGAAGGCTATATAATTTTTTTATATTTACTGTCTCTTATTGTCCGATATAAATGCACTTTCAGGTACTCCAGTATTCAATGCAAAGCATAAGCTTATATTGAATGTCTATTTATGTATCTGCTCTATAATACTATAAGTTGTAGTTGTTTATTTATTTTGCAAAGTTCAAGTTCTTCACACAAGGGAGCGCTTGGGCAAAGCGACAGTTGAACGACGATGTTTCTCTACTATTGAAGGGAATAAGCTCTCGTTATCTATGTCTCTAGTTGAATGCTACAAAAGTCATACATTCAAATATACCGTACCGATTGTCAATCTGTACGATATTCGGTAGCTTCTACCGAAATCGTTAATCGGTTCGATTTTTGAAATCTACCGTCGGTAGTATCGAATACCGATTTACATTCGGTAGTCGCAGTTAGTATATATATAATATCTTACCTCAATGTTATTAGTTATTATCGTCTCCTCCGCCGTTTTCTTGATAAGGGAAAAGGGAAAAAGGCATGAGAAATATAATCTATATTTTATGGGCGTTTGCAATAATAATAATGATAAACAACAAACAAGTTTGATGATTTGTCTTGTTGTATATTTATATAGTTCACTTAATGTTGCCCACTGTCTGAGATGGGTTCAAAAGGCACTTGGGTTGACTAGAAGGGTGTGAATCCTTATCCAAGGAAGAGAAGGAATCCCCTTCTTATACTTCTTCTTAAGAAATGAGTGCCTTGTATTTATTGATCAAATAAAAAAAAGGTATTTTTCAGGCAGTTGCGCTCTGCTTTTCCTTACGTTTGAAAGTTCCAAAATAAAAAAGAGAAAAAAGAAGGGGAGAGGTCGGCTTTATATAATAAGACGAGTCGAATCTTACGTAAGAGTCTCTCTCGACCAAGGAGAAATAAAGAAGGTGAGGGAACAAGGAAATTTTACGTTGTGTTTTTTTATATTATTGGACTTAGGTTTTCAACATTGACGTCATATGTTATTTATTATTATATTTACAAAATCAATTTCTCAAAGGAATTGCTTTGTTGTGGAGTGATGTGTGAGTGCCAGGAACAGCCTGAACTCAATTGTGCCATTCAAACATTCTCCCTTTCACACGCCCAAAATATCCCTCACTTTTTTCCATGTGTAATAATAATATGCATATTTCAACAATGACGTCATACAACAGCTGAGTCAGCTAACGCCAACCTGCCTGCCTTAGAGAGTTCGTTGTTGACACACCTTAT
Organism: Caligus rogercresseyi; assembly: GCA_013387185.1. Classification (NCBI taxonomy): domain Eukaryota; kingdom Metazoa; phylum Arthropoda; class Copepoda; order Siphonostomatoida; family Caligidae; genus Caligus; species Caligus rogercresseyi. The sequence goes on from CP045910.1 coordinate 3,517,989, forward strand.
ATATTCTCCTTGCTCTCGACTCTTGGGGGGGAGCAGCAGCAGCAGTAGAAAACTGAATATCCTTGACAAATCAAATTGATATAAGAGCAGCATCTACTTATTATAGAAGCAAATAGACATTTCCTTCTATGTTCAAAGTGTGTGCTTACTACATAGAGCTCCAATTGTCCTTGCTTGTATTGTAACTTGAATGTATTAAATGTATAAATAATATATGTGTATATTAAAGAAGCAATTTGATGAAGTGGAAAGAAAATGTTGTAGGTTATTCGGTATGGTATGTAAATCTAATCACATGCTTAAAACATATCATCATATGTGAGGATAAGAAAGGTGGTTTTTTTTTTGCAACGATATTGGTGTAAAGAAGAGGGAATAATTCAAAAAGCATTTGGATTACGCTATAAAGGCTCACTTCGCTAACTGACTGCTGTTGAGATATTCAGCAGAAGAAATTATTCTTCAAAATACTTCTCTCTTCTTCAGTACTTATACTCAAGTAAAAAAGGAATGTTTTTTATTAGTTTTGTTTATAGGTGTCGATAAATGGGTCATCTTTCTAACTATCGGACGTAGAAATAGAAGGAAAACAGTGCCTCCAAATAAAAAAGATATGTTTATTGTCGAGTTTGTTTTCTTATATATATGCAAATTAATATATATTACATACAAACTATTTTGACAAAGAGATTGACAAGAAAAAAAAATGTTGGTAATTTCGTTATAGGGTATAAGCCCGATCATGCGTAGTTGACATATTACATGCAATATGATATATAAGAATAGATTAAATGCTATTTTACAAAATGTTCAATAATTCAATGCAGCAATTTGTTGCAATATAAGAAATGTGGTTAATTTCGCTATGGGATATAAATCCAATTCAGCATGAAACATTTCAAATTACTGTGTTTATACAAAAATTATAACAATGATTAGGATATTATATATTTTTAGAGGTTTAAAAGTATAAGCCTATATCAACTTTATTTTTAAATAGCGGAAAACCCCTTAGGTAATTTCGATATGGGTTGTACCGTTGAAAATAAATAATCTTAATTATAGTCCATAACTAGAGGCATATATACAGTGTGCGGAAGCAAAAAACGGAAAATTCTGATTGCTAATGAAAATGGTTGACTTCAACTAGAACAACAAGGGGTAGAACATGTAGCTTTAGTTATTCTTAAGTAAGACAGTATTAAGTATTTAATTTTCAAATGATGACCATTGGCAGCCACCATGGCCTCGAGACGAGGTCGGAAAGGCCCAGCACACTTTACGGACATGCTCCTGTAACATGGCGGCCCACTCCTTCTCCACGAAGGCCTTCAGGGCGTTAACACTCGGGTGAGGAGTTGCACAGGCTTTACTTTCCACAAAGCCCCAGATTCCATAGTCCAAAGGCGCCGCATCGGGTGAGGACAGGGGCTAGAAGTTGGCAGGCCAAAAACCTGCAAAATTCTGCTGACACCACTGTTGTACAGCTTTAGCTTTGTGCCCCGGGGCTCCATCCTGTTGCCAATAGTAATTGCATTCAGGGTATGTTGCATCCATCCAGGGCTTTACAATGTCCCTCATAACCTCCAGGTGCTCCTTAGCCCTCACCCGGAGGCCTTTAGGGAACCAATATGGAAGCATCTTCTTCAATTTCAGCAAAGAGGCCTACCAGGAACTCATTTGTCAGGATTTTGTTGTGGCCACCGCTACCAGACTTCCTCTCTAAGCTGTCCCCGGCCTCAAGCTTTTTCTTGGTGGTGTCGTACACCATGGTTTTGCTGACTCCCACTATCTTAACAATCTCCGCCACACTTATTAGCGCACGGAGTAGATCTGACTCTCGTTGCCTTTTTGCATCCATTTTAAAAACTAAGCAAGCTACATAACTCAGCTGCATCTTGTTGTAAAGATAAGATTCGGAACTTTCTGCAAAAATTAAAACAATCTCGATATATTTCTTAATTAGTGAGATATAAACATTTAAAGCTGATTCCGTTTTTGCTACCGCACGGTGTACAACTCAGAGAGTGCAAACCTCCGCCGTCACGGGGTCCTTATGAGCCTTCCGAGGCGGATTTTTCACGACTGGGGCGGCGTAGAGGGACGGGGGAGGGTTCCCCTCGACGGAAATTCTGAGAGGAAGACGCTCCCGGCACCCGATTTCAAAGCACAGCGACATCTTTTGGCAGAGTAGGCTAACTTGAAATATTTATTAGTATTTAGCTCATTTTGCATCTAAAGAAGCACTCAGAGGTGCCAAAATTTAATCACTTGTTCCTTTTGGCATTTCCAACAACTCCACAAAGTTTCATCCGAATCTGTTCCGTACTTTTTGAGTTATCCTGCTGACAAACCAACGCCAGTGAAAACAATACCTCCTTCGGCGGAGGTAATTATGGGCGCACGCATTTATCATCGTATGCTTTTTTTTTCTTAAATTCCTCTAGCGCACGCCTTTATCCTCGCACTCCTTTTTAGCGTGAGTACTATGAACGTCATTGCTGCTTATTATAGTCGCACGCTTTAATGTGGAAGCTTCACTTTAATGTCCTGCTTACTGTAACAAGAAGAAGAAGGAAAAAAGGAAAAAGGGCTGAAAGGAAATCGTAACAGGACTAACATCCCCGGGCTTCTACTCCCCGTGTCATTTACCCCCCCCCCCCCCCCCGTGCCTAATATTTATTATCTCTTAAAGTCCACTTATGAAGTTAATAACTATGTTTTCTTTTGTATTAATGTTTACAAACTATGTTCCTAATATCGGTCATATAAAATCATGAGATATATATATATATATATCTTTATATCTCTATGTACAAACGCAGGGGGGGGGGCAGAACCAAGGAATACTAGAAGCTAACTGGAAGGATGACGTCATTAACGGGCACTCCCTTTATGCTCAAGTAAGGGCCATCATTATTAGTTCAATTGTAATATTTATTTCAAAAAACGTGGTTGTGTAGTGTTATTTCAAGTTCTTATATTCTGTGTTTCAAAGTGGTTTACAAGTTATCTGCTTCTGTTGTAAACAGGGATATAATAATATGCCAAAGAGGGACTACTCTTTCTCAAACGATCTCTTTGGGAAGCTCAAGAGTCACTTTGATATCCACAGCTTTCGCCTCAATCATCTGTCAGCCATTAATGCGGCCCTCTTGAACAATGTCACCTCTGTCCTTATGCCCACGGGGGCGGAAAGAGTCTCTGCTATCAGTTACCAACCGCGGTCCAGGGTGGAGTCACTGTAGTCCTATCCCTCCTGGCATCCCTCATATATGATAAATTCACAAAGCTCGACGGTCTGGGAATCCCTGCAGATCATCTCATCGGGGACGACTATGGCCGGCAGCGGAAAATATACGAAAAGCTCCGTCTCCTCACGCCCCAAATCATATTCCTCTGCGTGACTCCCGAGAAGGTATCTGCCTCTCAGAAGCTCAATGGAGTCTCTCGAAGCCTTTATTCGCGGGATCCCCTCAAGCGATTCGTTATTGATGAGGCCAACTGTGTGTCTCAGTAGGGACACGACTTTCACTCGTACTACTAGCTTCTCCATAGGTTACGAAGTGATTTTCCCCGAGTCTATTTTATGGCACTAACGGCCACCGCGACGCCCTGCATCCGAACGGACATTCTACATCATCTAAAAATGAAGTCTCCAAAATGGTTTCTCTCTTCCTTCAACAGACAGAATTTGGCCTATGAGGTCCAACCAGAGAATCCATCCAAAACTGCTATGCTGCCCTTCCCGTGGACTGCTACCGTGAAATGGCTATTAAGCTGCCTTGCTCCAAGGGTGAAATAATGGACATTGTTCATATGAAGGAGCTTTAATACAAGAGCTACGAGGAGGAACTTATCCCAGAGCTTTTTGGACCAACGGTTGAGTTATTTGGAGGATAAGGAATACGCTGCATTTCTAAATAGCGAAGAAGGCTCTGGGATTTTCCGTATTTTAGCTCGAGCATCGAGTCTATTGGTGGATGGATGTCCAAGTCAAAGTAAGAGTTTCTAACTATTCATCAAAAATAAAAGTACCCTTTTTTATCTTAAAGCAATTTAAAATATGAATGATTTTAAAGATATATATATATATAATATTAATCATAACTTTTTCATTTTATGAAATAGATTTTTACTTTATCACAATATCAAGCCAATAAATAAGTAAATAAGTATTAACTAAAAATTAAATATATTGAGTGCATTGTCCAATTTTAATAGTATCGTAGCTATACGTAGCTTTTATTCTGTTATTGACTTTGTTTTTTGTAATGAAATGCATATTGCATCATCTGTTTTTAATTAAATGATGTTAAGGTAGTGATAAAACAGGATAGAGTTACGCTATGACGTAAATTTAATATCACCTAAATGTTTATAATTAATTCTTCATATTGTAATAGGGGCGGAAGAGGCAAATACTATCGGGGTCGCTGTGGCAGAATGTTATCTTTCCGTGGATGAAAAAAGTCTGGCTCGACCTCAAGCCGAACCGGAACGCCCTCAAACGCAACGCCAGCCCCGCTAAAACCTCCTCAAGATCCTCTGATTTGAAACTCATGGCACCTCCGAAACTAGAAGTTTAATGAGGCTGTGTCGTTTCAGAGAAACAAAGATCGTCAGATATGAAATTTAATTTGAAAAGAATTTTTTTTAGTTACAGTCTATTTCACAATGAAAACATATAATATTGAATTACTTGTTTGTAACTGTTAAACTATGTATCGTTTGTAAATAATATTATATTTACTATTGTGGAAACTATTGTTGATAAATAAAAAGTATTAAAATATATATCACACTCGCTATTCATTTTTTAAAATATAATACCTACTTGTTTGATCGTTGAATTATAAATTATTGAAGTGAAAATGACTCATTTAGCTATAAAAATACATATAAAATTTAATTTATTGCTATGTTAATCAACGTATCATGGCCTTAACTTGGAAGCTACAATTTTCCCTTTCCTTTCCAGTTAGTTTCTAGTATTCCTTGGGCAGAACTCATGTAAACAGAGAAGGATATTTCCAATAAAAAAATGTGACGTCATCACAGCTACGATTTGCCTATGTATCTAATACCCTCTAGCCAGGACAACAAAGCTAAGAACGTAAAGGCTCTCAAAGGAATAACGTCCGGAGGCTCCCTCCCGCCACGAGCCACCCGGGACGCACAGTTTCAGCATCAGGGAGGAAGTGGAAGTCCTGAACACCGCATCGGACTCTGAGGCCTTTGGCTGGTAGCCCGCACGCATCTAGGAGCTCCGGAGCAACGTGGCCGTCCTCTGCAGCTCCGCCTCCGCCGGAGAGCTCCCGGGTTTCAAATTTTTATTTCCTTTTGAAATTAATCACTGTTTTTAAATGTACCTTTGATTTTATTTAATAACAAATAGCTACTGTGACGTTTCAGTTTTTCTTTTCTAATCTAAACATTGCGTTCTGTGCATCTTGTATTATCTATTATCTTTGGTACAAACGTATGACCGATATTAGAAACATAGTTTTTAAACACAAATACAAAAGAAAACATAGTTATTAACTTCAAGAGTGGACTTTAAGGATAAGAACTATTATTAATGGGGAGTAAATGGCACGGGGAGTAAAAGACTGGAGGATATTTGTCGGGGGGTGATAGGGGGATATTTTCTCAAATCACCTATGTTTACAAATTTAGGTTGTTGTGATGACGTCTCACACAGGCTGCCAACTGCATTCCTGGAAGAGTATTAATATAGCCAATATAGCGGTCGAGAATTACTGGAGAATGATGAAAAAGAGATTTGTTCAGATGAATGGTACGAACTCCAGCATGTTTCCCAGTCATTTGGATGAATTCATGTGGCGGGAGGCTTACGGCAAGATACAGAGGAAGCGTTTAATAACATTTTACTGCATCTGTCTTCCTGGTTTCGCGTTAACGAATAAAGGTTAATTGTTTTTTTTAATACTTAGTTTCAACAAAATCTAACCTTATTTTTATCCTCAAGCTTCATCTCTTCCTTTCGCCGCCATCCTCATGCTGTTACAAACTCTATATATATCCTCTATATTAAGTTTTTTTTTAAATTACCTATGATCACTCTTTCCTCTTCTTTCTTTCTTTCTTTCTTTCTTTTCCTTTTCTTTAATAGGCTGGCTATATTAATACTCTTCAGGAATGCAGTTGGCAGCCTGTGTGAGACGTCATCACAACAACCTAAATTTGTAAACATAGGTGATTTGAGAAAATATCCCCGGTGATAGTTCTAAATTCAAAAGAATTGATGGTATAAACAAAACGTATACATACTATACTAACCTTACTAAGAGTAAAATTCCAATAGATCTTACTATTTTTAAACAAAAGTAAGCCTAAGATTATATTGTGTCGTAAAGGAACTAGAGGCATATATACACTCAGAGAGTGGAAACCTCCGCCGTCACGGGTCCTTATGAGCCTTCCGAGGCGGATTTTTCACGACTGGGGCGGCGTAGAGGGACCGGAGAGGGTTCCCCTCGACGGAAATTCCGAGAGGAAGACGCTCCTGGCACCCGATTTTACAGCACAGCGACATCTATTGGCAGAGTAGGCTAACTTGAAATATTTTTAGTATTTAGCTTGTTTTGCATCTTAGTTCTGCACTCAGAGATGCCAAAATTTAATCACTTGTTCCTTTTGGCATTTCCAACAACTCCACAAAGTTTCATCCGAATTTGTTCCGTACTTTTTGAGTTATTCTGCTGACAAACAAACAAACCAACGCCAGTGAAAACTAGAGGCATATATACACTCAGAGAGTGCAAACCTCCGCCGATCCCCACCTAATGAATCACTTAACAGAATTACAATCCAATCATATATGTCTACATAAGTAGGGTGTTTGGTGAATAATGAGTGAGGAGAGAGCAAAGAAAATAATATACACTCAGAGAGTGTGTACCTCCGCCGATCCCCACAACATTCCTATTCAAAACATTCTCCCTTTCACACGCCCGATTTTCTATCTCTAATCATTGTTTCCTCTCTGTTAGCTCATTTTGCATATTAAAAAAGCACTCAGAGATGGGAAGACGGAAGAAGTTTAAGCTACGTCACTGGGTTAACATAGTCCTGAGCTGATATATGAACAATAATACGTCAATGAATATTTTTTTAGCGTTTGTTCTTTCCTACTCCCTGAATAGAGACCCCATTTCATTATTATTATTAGTAGTATTTTGCTCATTTTGCATATTAAAAAAGCACTTAGAGATTCCAAATTTTTTATCACTTGTTCCTTTTGGCATTTCCAACAACTCCACAAAGTTTCATTCGAATCCGTTCAGTACTTTTTGAGTTATCCTGCTGACAAACAAATAAACAAACCAACAAACGCCACTGAAAACAATACCTCCTTCGGTGGAGGTAATTATCATACTTTCAATACTTTATTTCATTTTTATAACTGTTAAATCGATGTTGAAGGAGGAACATTTCGTCTATATAATCCACAACTGAAGAAAGATTCAAAAATATATTGTCAAATAGTGTAATTTTTACTTTTTATTATTATACGTCAATTTGTACAGGGTCTAAACATATATATCTGGAATGATTTATCGGGGATATTTTCTCACATTGATTATGTTTATAAATATAGAAAAATGGGATAACGTCACACACAAGCTGTCAAACTGCCATCCTTGAAGAACATTAATATAACCAATTGAGTAGCCAACCCATAGATATAAAAAGATAGAGAGAGCTTATTCCCTGCATCTGTATTTTTGTGACCAAGTAAAGTAATTTTACCTACGTCATCGTAAGCTAATCATAGAGATATAATCTATCTCTATGATCAGCTTACGATGACGAAAGTCAAATTACTTTGTTTAAAGTGGACACACAGAATACAGCTGAACGTTGTTTCTCTGCTCTCTATATCTTTATATCTCTATGACCTAACCTCTCAACGACTTTTGAGAGGGAAAAGAGTAATTGACGTCACACATCAACTCATATTTTTGAAAGGTTTTCACATAGCTCTGATGCTAATGCCAAAAGATTCATAACATCTTGATGAAAAATGAATAATTTTGAGAGCTCAGGGAGTGTTTATGTGGTGGTGGTCTTGGTGGACAATTCCTTTTCTCCATGTTTATTACGATTGTGACGTTTTTTTGCGAAATTAGACCACATTTTCGGTGAATGATTTTGAGGTGTTTAAGGACTTTTGGTTATGTCCGGGTAAAATATTTTTCCATATTTTTATGTGACAAAATTTCACCTATTTCTTGACGCGTTAGATTTTTGACAAACTGTTATATGGAGGATTTGGGTTAAACAGATATAATAATTTTTGAGTGGGTTCCTCAGAAATTTGTTTGATTATCCTCCAAAAAACTTATTTATATAAAGTTCCACTTTTTTATGGATAAGATTGGGGACTCGAGGAAATAGCAGTGCTGTGGATGAAACGGAAAAAGGAACGCCGTTCGCACGTTCAAAATCAAACGCCTGAACGGAATATTAATGAAGGGACAAACATTTCTTTGGTTGGCGTTCGTCCGTTCAATTTAAATCGTCTT
>CP045910.1:3526640-3539645 GCA_013387185.1 Caligus rogercresseyi
ATAGAAATATGAAGCCTATTTTTTCGATTAGTACCAAAGATATATATAATATAAAAACGGATTTGAAATGCACAGATATAGTAGAAAATAAATACTACTAACATTGTGGTTATCCTAGTTCCACGAAGATAACAGGGGCCTGAACCATTAGAAATGATGAAAATTGTAAATTTCAAAAAAAGGTCAAAAGGCCAAACCTTTTTTCGGACGAAATTTTAGTGGCATTTTGGAATCTACGAAAAAATGGGACTCAAATTAGGAATTTCAGCCAAAGGACAAACAAAGACCTTAATTTGTTACATAGTGATTATCTATTTGAAGCCTACATTTTCTCGTCTTCTTTTATAAGATTCGCATTTATTTTATCATGCATCCCGTGTGTATGTACTTTAAACCATGATATTTGACGTGTTTTTTGATCTATGTATCCAATTACAAGTAATAGTTGATATAGAATACAAAATGTGATAGACGAATTCGATAAAAACGTTCATCTCAGCGATAATCGTCGCTCATTTATCAATCAATGTCTGTGGTTATAGATTATATATATATATATATTATTCATTTTTATTCAAGTGCAAATCTTTCTTAACAAACCAAAATATCTTTTGGACAAAATAGCAACTTTGATTCGTCTAAATAATTATGATAAGTACTTTAGAAATGATCTTACTTCAGTTTCATGACTTGTTGTCGTTCCTATTTTATTGGGTTTTTTCTAAAGTGAAGCTTAACAATAAACCAATAATTTCGATTTCGAACCTCCTAGCCAAGGACTGCATAAGTCAGTTTTAAACCTTAAAACTATTTTCGACAGTTCTTCTTCTGAACACTTTTGCAAATGTGGTGGTTTTTAACAGTTTCAATCCAAGCATTTTTGTGAATCTGAATTGGATGGGAGATTTTGTTTTAGGCACGGAACCCTCCAGGTTTGTTATTTAGTACTTGCTAACGATGAAAACCTTCTTAAGCCAAATTGAAATTTGTAGTTTATCATTAAGATCAGTGTAATTCTAATACGACCAAATTATATTTATTTAAGAAATCCGGATATTCTTTCACCCGCGAAGCCAATGCCGCAGACATCCATCTCCTCGTCACCTGTTCCATCCGCGAAGGAGCTGAGAGCAAGATATGGCGCAAGCTTCAAAACCTATCCCACGAACCCCGCCGGACTCGAGGGGAACTCAAGGTCGGCATCCTGGGCTGCATGGCAGAGCGGCTCAAAAATAAATTCTTTGAACAGTCTCCGCCCCTCGTAGACCTCGTCGCGGGTCCAGACGCATACAAAGACCTCCCACGCCTATTAAACATATCTGAGAACCACGAGTCCGCCATCAACGTCCTCCTATCCCGGGATGAAACCTATGCAGATATCCTCCCCGTCCAACTGAACCCTGGCTCATATCTGCCTTTGTCTCCATTCAAAGGGGCTGTGACAACATGTGCACCTACTGCATTGTCCCATTCACCCGCGGAAGAGAAAGATCCCGCCCCATGAGCTCCATACTCGCTGAGGTTCAAGCCCTAGCGAACAAAGGCGTACGTGAAGTCACTCTTCTTGGGCAAAACGTCAACTCTTATCTGGACAAGAGCAGTGAGTCCTTTCATTACCTCTCTGACGCGCGCTCCTCGCACGCCTTTCATACAGTATACAAGCCTAAAACGGGTGGAGCCCGTTTTGCTGACCTTTTAGACAAAGTAAGCGCTCAAAACCGGGCATGCGCTTTCGCTTCACGTCTCCACACCCTAAAGACTTCCCCCGTCCCGTTTTAGACCTGATATCCGAGCGGCCCAATATATGTAAGAGCATCCATTTACCCGCGCAGGCCGGGAGTAATTCCGTGCTGGAGGCCATGGGTCGAGGCTATACGAAGGAGTCTTATTTGGAGCTCGTGGAGGTCATCAAGGAACTGATCCCAGATGTGAGTCTATCCTCGGATTTTATTGCGGGGTTTTGTGGGGAGACGGAGGAGGACTTTGAGGAGACTCTGGATCTGATTCGACGGGTGGGATATAATAGGATGTTTGTCTTCCCCTATAGTCTTAGAGAGGTGAGATGATACTTGAAGTGTATTGTAGTCATCAATGGATCTGAGTAAATTATTAAGAAATCCTATCATCAATCAAGGAGTCATAATAAGGGCTGGGCAAAGAATATACGAATAAAAATCTGGAATCTAAACATGCTTATAAATATTATTTGTATATTTGTTTTTTATATACCTTAAATCACGCGCTTCTCATATTCTTACAGGGCGACTGTCTCTTTTTTCTATACCTATAGCGGACGTCCTCCACTTTAAGAAGAAATATTTCATATTTATTTATTTTTGTATTCCAGATTATTGAGCTTAATTTTTTCAGATTTGTTCAGCCCTTATCATAATGTTATGACAAGAAAACTAAGATATCAACTAATTCAATCATTTTAGATTCAAATTGGATATTGGGAAAAAATTGAACCCATTATTAAGTCATTATTTTCAATTGGTAATAAGGATGAACGAATAAATGATAGCGATAAAAATATGAAATTGCGTTAACATTAGCGATAAACTTTTCATATATTCTTTTTTATAAAAGCTTTTCTTTAGTCTTTAAGTAGCTTAAAGAATCAAGTTTAATTGATCAACAATAAGTTAAATCATATAAATATTCGTAAAGCCTTATTTCTTCTCAGAATGGAAGGCAATGAGTTAATTTATCTTAATATTTTGGATGCTCAAATAGTTTTACCTCAGGGATTCATTATCGCTCAGTGTATCGATTACCTGATGATTCGAATTGTGTATACATGTGTCCTATTATTATTGAATCTATGGTAATATAAATATTTTGTAGAATATGTACAAATAATTTAGTAATAAAAAGTATTCATCAGTTCTAAACTACTTTTCCAAGCACATTAACTTTACATCCTTTCAGAATTTTCGTTCTATTTAAACTATCAATATTTTTTTACTTAGCAATAGTATATATTATATATCAGAGCTGGGATTTGGTAGAAAAATCTACCGCCGGTTCGATATTCGGTATATACCGATCGATATCGGTATTCGGTATTTTATTAGAGATTATTTGAAGTTTAATACATACTAACCTCATATAAATTATATATGTCTTGGATTTTGTTGAAAATGGAAGGCTATAGATTTTTTTTCATTTACTGTCTCTTATTGTCCGATATTAAATACACTTTCAGGTACTCCAGTATTCATGCATAGCATAAGCTTATATGAATGTATGTTTATGTATCTGCTCTATAATACTATAAGTTGTAGTTGATTATTTATTTGCGAAGTTCAAGTTGACAAAGTTCAAAGCGACAGTTGAACAACGATGTTTCTCTGCTATTGAAGGGATTAAGCTCTCGTTATCTTTATGTTTCTATGTGAATGCTAAAAAAAGTCATACTTTCAAATATACCGTACCGATTGTCAATCTGTACGATATTCGGTAGTTTCTACCGAATACTGTATAATCGGTTCGGTATTTGAAATCTACCGTCGGTAGTATCGAATACCGATTTACATTCGATACATATATAATTAGTCAATTATCTTATAGAAAACCAAAGCACATCGGAGGCTAAGGGATGACGTTCCTGAAGAGGTCAAAAAACGGAGGTTTGGAATCCTGTACGACTTGGAAAAAGCCATGTCTTCAGAGATGAATGCCAAGCTAGTTGGAACGGAGCAAGTCGTTCTCATTGAAGGGGTATGTATGATCAATTATGTGATGTTTTTGGGAGTGATACGTTATTTTTCAGTTAGCAAGGGTCTCAAAGGAAAACACACATATATATATTTTTCGCCTTTTATATAACGTGATAAGAGTTTTAGAGCTGATGGGCTTATCAGGACATTGTATTTTTGTGTTAAATGTAGTATTATTTAAGGCTGTATTAAGGAAACACTTTAAGCTCCATTTTAGCTCTGATGCCTTCTAATTTATGTCATAATAAGTTAATGTCTTGGAAATCATTGCCAGTAGTGAGGTTCTATGAATAGATATAATCTTGAAGGTGATGTTTTTCTTTTCGAGAGGATTAACCCATTAGATAATTTGGATGTTTTATCACTTCAAAATATTGAAGGGCACATTTTAGGGCCATTGGTAGTATTATGTGGCAATGACGACGATATTTTAAGTCCTTGGCTTATAATAAAGTATTGGAAATGCTCTTCAAACCTTTCCGATCCTCTGATAGACTTATATAACCTCTATAATTACGAGTAAATGCGCTGACATAAAATAAACATTTGCTCTAACCTATAACTGGATAAGGAAATGTCAACTGATGGCAGCCATCTTAATTCCCCTTTATTATGAAATATATATTATTAAAATCGTGTAATAAACAAAGAGAATAAAGGAATTACTTTTATCCCTTAGGTATGTAGTAATTCAAGTCCTTAAGAAATATAAAAGAGAATAAATATAAAAGCTGCACCCAGTGACGTCATTGAAGAGACGTAATTAGTAGACATATAATATAGGGTGCCACCAGTGGGCATATTTATTATGTCCTTTGGTTTATTCTCCAGACAGCTTAATTGATTCATCATAAAGAACAACAAACATCCAATTTAGTCGTCAAAGAACTCTTTAAGTGGACTGAATTTTTCTTCTCTGTTGAATATAGAGTCGTTAGTCGGTGCATGTAACTTATAGTAATATCGAGAGCAATAACCTACGTCACGTTGATTATAAATCAAAAATTCGGAATGTGAAAATAGCATTGATTCGTAAAATATGGCGTCCTTCTATGTTTTCAGGACAGTCGAAGAAGCCCTCTTGATTTCCAGGGACGAGCCGATGGAAACAACAAAGTCATTTTCCCAAAGACTCCGGGACTCTCACCCGGAGACTACTGCACCGTTCAAATCCATTCTTCCAATTCCGCCACATTAAAAGGAACCGCCCTGGAACGGACATCCCTTCCGGGATCTATTGCCTATTAAAATTTCATCCCTTTGATGGAATCTGTCAAAGGTTTCTCGGGATCATACTGATGTTATAAATTGTTGTTTTTTAATGTGGTCGGATCTAATACAAGTTCTTCACTAAATAACAAAAATACTTTACTTGCTAAAGGAATAGGAGATAATTTCAAATGTCCTCCGGTTATTGATTAGGAATGGAAATCTGGAGCTTAGCCTAGGTGCTTACAGATACTATGACTGTTTTTGGCCGTGAAAAAGAGAGAGGGGTTAAAGAGAGGGAGAGAGATAGAAAGAAACTTTCCTCTCTCTTTCCTTCTATCCCTCTCTTTACCCCCTCTCTCCTTTTCACGGCCAAAAACAGTCAGTGAATCTGTAAGCCCAGATTTCCATTCTAATCATGGTAGTTCTCGGTCACTCATCAAGTAACATGGCTTTGCAACTGTTAAATTATATGCCTATCCTTTCTATGTCTTATCGAAATGGTGTGAATCTATGGGTATGTTATCCTCAGAAGGCGACAGAGCGTCGTAATCCTCAGAGGTCTTAGTGCGATGCAGGAGGTATATAAATTTACAAATAAAAGGACACGAATTTATAGAAGATTTATTTTTATATGTAGAAATCTCCAGGAGATCTTAACTTAAGAGGAGGATAGTACAAGACTGTTTTTCTTAAGAGAAGCAAGAAGGTTAGATGGACCCGCACGCATGAGCTTGCCGTCAAACTTGTTGATTCCTTCCTGAATATAAACAATTACAACAATACTAATAACAATGGTGAGCTGTGTGAGAGTTCTTATTTAGGCCGCCATAAATCTATTTATCGTCAGATATGATGGAACAAAATAAAAATACATTTTTTCCCTTGAGATGAGGAGCTGATTATCAAAATTCTAATAATATGTGATATTTAAGAAGTCACTTCAAGGGATTCGACAATGGCATCGATAGAGGCCACTGAGAAAAGACACACGTAAATGCTTTTAGCGATGAATTTCCTATCAAAGAGTTGATGTTCAACCAATAGATATATTGGGCTATATGACGTATTATGCCTCTGAAGAATCCAATAGCTCTCTATATCTTTAAAACTCTATGCTCCAGAAAAATGGAGAAGGACCATACGGGCGGGAAGAAATGGCCCATGATAGAAAAGGAAAATGTTGATTCATGGAAAAATGGCCCAAATGCATGGGTAGGCAAGTATTTGAGATGAATACAACTAAGTATTTAAACACAATTTTAATATAAATTGAGTAAATCATGGCAATTTTAATAATTATACATTAATGTTGTTGTTATATTACGAAGCAAATATTTATTTGGGCTGTGGATGATTTTAATACCGACTTGACATAGAAAGAGAAAAAAACTGAAAACATAGAGACATCTCTCTGGCCTCTCTTTATTATAGTATTAAACTAACAAACCTCTCCCTTTTTCATAACAAAGCTGTTTATTATTATTATTGCGTTACATTAAACAGCTTGAGTTATTTAACTCTAGAGGAGGAACCTTGATACGGAGTTCCCCCTGTGTCCGGAGTCACTTATTCGACAGGATTCCTGGACGAGAGGAACTCCATCGTCTCTTGTCGGGACTGACTTGTTCTTATGGTAAGTAGTTCAATGCCTCCCTCGTCACGGAAGGCTCTCATGGC
This sequence comes from Caligus rogercresseyi, assembly GCA_013387185.1. Lineage (NCBI taxonomy): Eukaryota > Metazoa > Arthropoda > Copepoda > Siphonostomatoida > Caligidae > Caligus > Caligus rogercresseyi. The sequence continues at coordinate 3,533,252 of CP045910.1, forward strand.
TTCCTCTCAAAGCTTATTAATTCTCTTAGCATTTTCTGGCCGATTTGACGACGAAAGTGAAGGAGGAAGACAGTAAGACCGCCCTCATAATTCATCTAGAAGATAAAAGAAACAACGCATCAAATGTATTGAATTTTTTGTAATAAATGTAAAAAATAATAAAATAATTAGTAAAAAATCTGTTATGAAAAAGGGAGAGGTTTGTGAGGTTTAATACTATAATAAAAGAGAGGCCAGAGAGATGTTGTCTCTATGTTTTCAGTTTTTTTCTCTTCTATGTCAAGTCGGTATTAAAATCATCCACAGCCAAACTTTATATAGTTTTTGTATTTTTGGTGTATTTTTAGGAGGCTTCCTTAGACAACGTCCCACATTGTTTTGACTTAATAATAATGCAAATGCACGGTTTCCTTTTAAAAAATGAAGGAAAAATAATAGTAATAATAAAACTATAAAAATAATAATAAAAGGTAATAAAAAAGGATTTTATTAACAATAATTTCTCTTCATTTACTGCCCTTTTACTGCAAAATTGACTCATCAATAAAACACATTTGATTGAACTACTTTTACTTTTGAACGGTTTTGAACAAGGATTTCAATTCAGCCCAATGAGATATAAAGACAGTGAGAGCTATTGGATTCTTCAGAGGCATAATACGTCATAGGTATTGCAAATAGTAACAAATCTTTATGTGATCAACCTATGATGACGTTGTACTAATTATTTTGTTTATATCGGACAATGGCGACAGCTGAACGACGATGTTTCTCTGCTATTGAAGATAATAAGCTCTCATATCTATGTTAAAACGACATTATTTCCAACTTAGAGATATAAGATATAGAGAGCGTATTCCCTTCAATAGCAGAGAAATAACATCGTCATTCAGCTGTATTCTGTGTGTCCAATATGACCAAAGTAATATGTACTACGTCATGGTAAGTTGATCATAGAGATAGATTATCTCTATAATCAGCTTACGATGGACGTAGGTCAAATTACTCTGCTTATATTGGACACACAGATACAGATGAAGGGAATAAGCTCTCTATATCTTTTTATCTCTATGTATTGGAACAGAATGCAGGTGAACGATGATTTTTCTCTGCTATTGAAGGGAAATAGCTCTCATTATTCTTATATCTCTATGTATAACGACATGCATTTCCAAGCCACAGAAAGCTGTTGAATTAATAAAGTACATAAGTAAGTAAAATATCCTTATTTATGTATTTTATATATTTTCTTGCTCAAGCATCATAAAAGACTACTAGGCCCTGGCTCTTCATATTATTATTAGTAGTAGTAGTATAAAAGAAGACCTCCTCCATTATCTAATGGCCACAGAAAAGCCGCTGCATAAAAAAAATACATAGGTAGGTATAACATCCTTAACTATGTATTTTTAATATCTTTTTTCCCTTGCTTGTAGTTCTACCTCTGGTTACTATTGGAGCCTGCCCATCTTTAATATAAATAACTGCATTTATTTGTTTACTAGTATATATTCGTCTTCACACATAAAATCAGTATTCAAGTATGCCGTCTTCACTTCGCTGGGGTATTCTTAGCACGGGCAAGATTGCTCAGGACTTTGTCACTGCCATACAAAGCTCCTGGGACCCTCCCAGCATAGCGTCCTTGCCGTCTCCTCACGCTCAATCACTCTGCCAATGAGTTTGCCAAGCGGTTCTCCATTCCGAAGGTAAATCAGTGATTTAATCACCCAAAAAGTCAGATTTAAATCCACTCTGCCGCCCAATTGCTTGCCAAGCGGCATCCCATTCCGAAGGTAAAAGCACACTAAATATGATGAGTAGGACAATCACCCACCCCATTGGCTTTTATCCCCGTGTCTAATATTTCTTATCCTTCAAAGTCATAGAGGCATAAAGAATGAGAGCTGATTCCCTTCAATGGCAGAGGAATAACATCGTCGTTCAGCTGTATTCAGTGTGTCCACTATAAAAAAAGTAATTTGATCTACGTCATCGTAAGCTGATCATAGAGATTAAACATAACACAATGACGTATTTCTCTTCCCTCCAATAGCAGAGAAACATCCTCGTTCAGCTATATTTCGTGACACAATGACGTATTTCTCTGACGAGTCCAATAAGCTCTCTATATCTTTTTATCTCTATGTTCAAAGTCCACTTATGAAGTTAACAACTTGTTTTCTCTTTTGCATTGATGCTAGAAAACTATGTTCCTGGTATCGGTCATAACAAACATTTGACTGATATTAGGACATAAGTTTCGAAAAGGTTTAGGACAATCACTCCCCCGTGTTTAATATGTCTTATTGCTAGAGATAGAAAAGCGAGGGATATTTTGGGCGTGTGAAAAGGAGAATGTTTGAATGGTACAATTGAGTTCAGGCTCTTGTTATCACTATTCTCTTTCCTCTATTGAGGAAAAACAGAGATTCAAATATAAAATAAATACCTTCCGTTCTGGCCGACTTGGCCTACTTCATAAATGAAATAAATATTCCTCAAAAGAGGAAAGAGAATAGTGATAACAAGAGCCTGACTCATTGTACCATTCACACATTCTCCCTTTCACACGCCCAAAATATCCCTCGATTTTCTATCTCTACTTATTGCATTAAAGTCCATTTATGAATTAAACTAGTTTTCTTTTGGCAAATTGCATTATTGTTATAAACCTATGTTCCTAAGTTCGGTCGTATGTTTTATATGGTCGATATTAGGAACATATTTTTATAACACTAATGCAAAATATGTTTAACTTTATAAGTGGACTTTAAGAGATAATAAATATTAGACACGGGGTTGGTAGTCCTGTTACGAAATATGATATAAGAAAAATATGGCCTTGGAGGAAATGGTCCAAGATTTTTAAAAAATGATGACAAATGGAAAAAAATGAGAGAAATTACTTCGCCGGGTCCCGGCGTTTTTGAGTGTCATGGCCCGGTGTTCCGGTTTTTATACACCAGCCCGGGACATCAATATTTTTTTCTATATTCCGTTTGTCTTTCAAAATATTTTTTTCTATATTCCGTTTGTCATTCAAAATATTTTTTTAGAAAGGAATTTTTCGAAATAATTTCTAAACAAAAGCGTCGTCACTATTTTTGGAAATTCTTTTCTATAAAAAAACGTTTGCCACTTCAGAATGTCGAAGGAACGAATATTTATATTTAGTCCCGGCCCAGCTTGAAAAAATTTAGGTCTCGGTCTGGGTCCCGGCGAAAAAGGTGTCCCGGTCGTTTCCTGATATATAAATATATATATATAATTGGCAGAATCTCAATTTTAATATTTGCTGCCAGAAACCACGCATGACATTCCAGAGGCACAAGTTATATAAAATATATGACCTTTCAACCTGTGTTAACGATCACTTGTTTGTAGCGGCTATCCAACCAAATTCTTCTTCCGCAGAATAAAAATTAATAATGAATATTCTGTGACTAGCGTCCACCTGTCTTTAACGGTCACCCTTATTGTGGTTCCCTTGAGGAATCGCTGTAGACAAATTCGAATGTATTTCTCTTTTCGATATCTTAAGCCTCGGATAACCAAGAAATAATCTATCGAAATTTGAAGAAGCCCGTTATTACGTACCTTACTCTATTTTCCCTTTCCTTTCCAGACCTATGAAGGCTTGGCCCTCTTCTCACAGACCCCGAAGTGGACATTATCTACATCGCCTCAATCAACACAGAACACTATAAGGCCTGCAAGGCCGCCCTCGAAGCCGGAAAACACGTTCTCTGCGAGAAGCCAATGGGCATGAACGCGGATCTAACCGAATCCCTCATATCGCTAGCCAAAACCAAGGGAGTCTTCCTCCTAGAGGCCATCTGGTCTCGATTTCTGCCTTCTATGAAGCACTTCGAGCCCATCTCCCCTCCATCGGAGAAGTCCAGCATGTAGACGTGGCCTTTGGGCGTAAAATCCGCTCAGAGCGCATTCGCGAATGGAACTTGGCGGAGGAACCGTTTTGGATCTAGGAGTCTACTGCGTGCAGCTCCTTAACTTAGTATTCACCGGAGAAGAGCCAAGCTCAATATCCTCAAAGGGAAGCCTCAATGCCGAAAAGACAGATCGGAACAACGTCCTCCCTCTTTGCATACGGAGGATGGCTGTCGGATGGCCAGCATATCCACTCATTCTGAGCTAAACATGCCTTGCGAAGCCAACATCTTTGGCTCTCAGGATCCATTAAGCTTCCCTTCCCTTTTGGGTCCCAGAGAGGATTGAAGTCCACTTGGAAGGCTCTGCCACTCCGAAGGTGATCCACAAGCCCGTTCCGGCGCTTAAGGATGGATTGAATATAACTTTATTAATTCCGCTGGGTTATCCTTTGAGGCGCAGCATGTTAAGGAGTGCTTGGACAAAGGCTATAAGGAGAGTCCTCTTCTGACGCATAAGGATATGTTGCAGATATCCAAGCATATGGAAAAGATTAGAAAGGATGTTGGGGTCGTCTATCCACAGGATTCCATGTTGTAGGCTGCCATCAATCAGAAGCGGTCCTGGCTACTTTAACGCCCTGGGCGAACACTCCATTGGCGCCCCCTTCCCATCATTGTTACGCTTAAAAAGAAATAATATAATAAAATATAATAAATAATATAATATAAAAACAATACAATTTATTTTGGAAGCAGGAGTTCCACTGGTTGCAGAACGGCTGCACTGCTTATGTGCCCCTGCGTGCTCAGCGCCCATCTTATCCGACCTGCTACGGAGGTTTTTACTTTGAAAAGTCACCGGATGTTTTATTTTGAAGCCGCATCCAGCTGTCGCTCGAGCTGCGCTGAGCTCCAGTGCGGCGTCGGCAGAAATAGAGATTGGGGTGTGATCCGCAGTGTGTGGAAACTGGCGATTTTTTGCGTTCCCAAATAGATTGTGCCCTGGGCAGTCGCCCACATTGCCCCCATAGCAAAAACGGGCCCTGCCTTTAATGTATATTTTTATGGGTTCATGTGATACCGTCGAGAGGTCAAGAGAGGTTGAGTGGCCCCTCCTATGTTCTTTAATCTTTAAAGTATCTCTTCAAAGAGCCCTTGGATTGATTCGAGGGGAGAGAGGGTTGGAATTTTTGATTTGGAGACATGATGGAGGCCCTTAGAAGAGATAAATTAAATATGAAGTGTGAATATAAAGCTCATTAAGCCCTTAGTAAGTAGTCACAAACTGCTATCAATAGCCCCCTTTTTGTACTAGAGGATTCTAAGTAAATATGATAAATAAAAGTTGTTCAATATCAAATAAATGATGTATCATTTACTGTATTATTATTATTGCTTTATTTCAAGGGTATTTTGTAGCGGATTGACCTGCTTACTAACAACAGGTCTACCTACCACTTCTTATCTCACACCTCAGCAGGTTTCTTAATCTTAGTACTATGGTCTGCGGCTATATAAGCTGCAGGCAAGAGCTTAATAAATACACTCTTTCGCTTAAACACTGAGTCGTCATTTCTCCTCCTTCGCGCTACAATTTTATAATAAAATTAGTATAAGGGGCCAAACCTGTCGTCACTAGGTCGCTCAAGGAACTCAATAAAGGTTGACCCTAAGTCAACGAACGAAATGTTTTTATACGTTTTTAGAGCCAGGTATATAGAAAAATGCGGATGTTAGGAAAAGAATGCTGAGGAAAGTATGGTCTAAGAGTAAGGCCCAAGACAAGGAAAATGATGACTCATGGAAAAAATGGCCCAATAAATATTGGACCCGTCTAATAACAAAACAGCAAGGATGGTACAAATAAAAGTATTTGTTTTGCCATTTATAACTCGATTTATATGAGTAATAGTATTGATCGATACTTATTGTATACCACTAATCCTTGTATCCATGAATTTGGACCATTTTCCATGAGTCATCATTTACCTTTTTTATCTTGGGGCATTTCTTCCATGAGTCATTCTTTTTCTTGGGGAATTTTTTCCCATGTGTCATCATTTCATTTGTATCTTGGGTCATTTTTCCCGTGATCCATTGTTTTCTTTATCTATCTTGGGCCATTTTACCATGAGTCATCTATTTTTATCTTGGTTTATTTTCCTTTTCTTTCTTTGGGCATTTTTTCCATGCGGCATCATTTTCCTTTCTATCCGGTCAATTTCTTTCTTAGGCCGTACTCTCCGGATCCATTTCTTTTGGACACCATTCTAGTTCGAGTTCATTATGGTTCCCCTTTTTGTTAATTTACGAAGCAAATATTTATTTGAACCATCTTTTCCTTGCGTCAACATTTTCTATTTTGGGTCATTTCTTCCTGATCGATTTTTCTTTGCCATTTCTTTCTAATGCAATCATACGAGTTAGCTAATTGTTCATTCCAGTATGTGAAGAACTTCAGGGTACGGTTACTTCGATCTCCTACCTGAGCTAGAAACAAG
>CP045910.1:3539745-3556025 GCA_013387185.1 Caligus rogercresseyi
TTCGATGCCAGTCTCAGTTAAGGGCCCTATAATATTACATTCAAATATATATTAGGTTAAAACCTATACATTGATTGCTGCTAAAATATATTGACAAAATTTCAAAATATATATACTATGTTAAAAGCTATATGTGCAGTCAAGTCCTTGTTAGGGATCACTTAACATTAGTAGTCAAGCCTTCCGCGACTAGGCTCCACCTTGCTTTTAATGGTTACTATTTTGCTTTTCCTTGAATTACCAATAGTTTAATATATATAATTATGTAAATCCAAAATACAATTTTCTCTCTCCTTATTATCAAAATTCATTTATTATTCTCCTCATCATGTCCTTTTCAGCGCCGCTTTTAGAGCCCTACGACCCCGAGCGGTCCTACCGGGGCTACTACGGCCAGGGCTACGCCCTCCTAGAGCTCCGAGGCCATCCCTTTCACCCCTGGCCCTCTCAAACACACGGCCCAATCGAAAGCACATTCACAACGTACTCTGAGTGAGGCACGAAAGGAAATGGAGAGCGAGCGACAGAAGGAGGAGGACGAGAGACTCAAGGATGAGTCCTCTTCCTTGAGTGATATTTAACTCTCTCTCTCTAAATGTATATATATATTAAAGTCCTTCAGCTATAAGAAACCATTTAAAAAGTTAGGGCCTTCATTTTTTATTACTCTGGGTGAGGATTGTAAACTTGTATCCATCTTTAATTAAATGAAGCCTTTGTGTAGAATGTAATAATAAATATTATATGTATATTTCATTTCGCAGAAATCTTTATTAATTATTTATCACACATTCTTGTAGGGAAAAAATTCTGTATTTGGTTCTCAAAGGTCTCATCTTGAGGTCATTTTGAAGGAACACTTGTAGTATTGCTTGAAACATCAAAAACAAAAATAAGCTTTCATATTGTTCATTTTAGAATATAATAAATATTGTTGCTGCTCTTCCTTCGTAGAAATTATTATTAATTACGTCTCCCATGATAGTAAACATGTATATAAAGTTATACTTGGCGGTCAACATTATATAACCCCATTTGTTGTGTGGTTCGTTGTATCAATCATCAGATAAATATTCTTCTTAATATTCACGGGATGGATCATTTTATAATTATTTTCCTTGTTACTATTACTAACAGACAAATTATTTTTTAGATATTCTTGATATGTATTAAAATAATATACTTGAATCCAGGACTTTCGCTCAAGATTTTGAATACGACTATGCTTATTGTGTTCAATACCTTTTATCATATAGTAAATTGAGTAAATAATGGCAACACATAATTTTATTTGCGTGGTTATAGGTAAATGATTTCCTTGTTGCTGTTTATTTGGGCCATTTTTTCCATGCTTAGTCATTTTCTTTTTCAATCTTGGTCATTTCTTCATTCTATTTGCATTGTTCTTTCTATCTACTATTATATATATATATATGTATCAGGAACGACCGGGACACCTTTTATTGCCGGGACAATATTTTCGTTCCTTCGACATTCTAAATTGACGACGTTTTTTTAATAAAAGAATTTCAAAAAAAAGTGAGGACTTTTTTTGGGAAATTCTTTTCTAAAAAAATAAGGAATGACAAACGAAAGAAAATATTGAAGTCCCGGCCCGGTGTCTAAAAAAACCGGGACACCGGGCAGGAAGGCTCAAAAAACAGTCGGGACCCGGGCCGAGCCGGGTACAGGCGTTTCCTGATAGGATGATAGATATAGATAGCTAGATAGATATAGATAATATATAGATAGATATATATATGATTATAGATAGATAGATAGTAGATGAGATATATAGATATAGTATATAGATAGATATATATGTTATGTGATCAGGCGGGTCAGATTAGGATAGTATATAAAAATAGTCAATCTAGTGAATATTCTTGCTCTTAAGGATTTCTGTCCAAGAAGTGTACGTGCCTACGAAGTCCTGTTCTCTGGGATGAGCAATAAATTAAAAACATAGGCTACTCAAGTAATAAAATATGAGAGGCTTATAATTTAAACTGAGGGAAACCCTCGACGAAATAATTTTACTTTTAATGTAACCCCCCTTGCATCATCTTTTTCTTTTTCTTTAGAAGATGAAGGAATTGACCTTTCCTCTCGGAACTAGTCAGACCTTCGTCACAGTCTCTCAATTTAAAAGTTTTTTGAGACCGCCTATGGTCTGAGGAGCTAAAACGCTACAAACAAAAATGTGACATATATTTTTGAGCCATGGATTGGTGTAAAGAAAAGGAGAGTGATTAGTTAAAAAAAGTAATTGGCATGCGTCTACAAAGTTCACACTTCACCCCTCGCGTCAGCTGCAGAGGCGTGAACTATTCAGAGAGAAGAAATATATCCTTAAGTAAATACTAATATCTTTTTCTTCAGTGGCCACCATCAATGACGTCATTGGGGAGTCGTCCTTTTTAAGTGACTCCTTCACTTCCACAGCTTTGAATTAAGCAACTGATCATAATCTCAGGGAAAGATTAAATGTGGCCTTTGATTGACCAATTAGTCGAATCTAAATTACCAATCGCTCTGATTTTGGAGCAACAAAAAACTTGAGAAACAATGTGTATTCAAATTTCTTGATGAGTTACCAGAGCAATCTTGGATGACTTCGTTTGTACAAATTCCCATCTATAACTTGCATATCAATATTGCATTTTGACGGCGGGGGGTAAGCCACAATTTTCTTCTTTTCTTGACCTTTTTCCAAAATATCTTTGCATCCAATAAAGAAATATTCTTCGGGGAGGATTATGATTTCTTTTGGATTCAAGTTAAAGCCGTTTTTGGGCACTGTCCAACTCAGAGACAAGCAGGGGTTAACAAAAAATATAAACAATATAATCTGACACATTATAATAATTCAGAGCTGGGATTATGTAGAAAAATCTACCCGGTTCGATATTCGGTATATACATTCAACCGATCGATATCCGGTATATACCGAATACCAATCGATATCGGTATTCGGTAGATTTTTTATATATCTACAATATCGATCGATATTCGGTACGGTAGATTAAAAGAGATAAATTATTTATGTATCTGCTTTTACTTCTTCATATGCATTTAATACAGGACAATTCATAACAAAGGACAATTAGGTACATAATTTGGTATATAATTATTACAGACTATTTGAATTTACTACATACTAATCTTATATAAATTATATATGTACTTGGATTTTGTAGGAAATGGAAGGATATATATATTATTATTTACATATACTGTCTCTTATTGTCCGATATTAAATGCACTTTCAGTTACTCTAGTATTCAATGCATAGCATGTGCTTATATTGAATGTATATTTATGTATCTGCTCTATAATACTATAAGTTGTAGTTGTTTATTTATTTCGAAGTTCAAGTTGACAAAGTTCAAAGCGCCAGGTGAACGACGATGTTCTCTGCTATTGAATGGAATAATCTGTCTGAAACACCAGGTAGCTTGCGCTAGCTATATATATATATATATATATCGCAGCAGAGGTGGAGATCCAGTTGACTTGATCTGGTAGAGATTACGATCCTTATCTCTTCTAGGAGAGATGACGACTTAAATATGGAGATAATATTTTACGATGTTGTAAAAACTTTTTATTTCATATGCGATTTATATCCTATATTTTGGTAGAAATTATTTCATTTGTATGTTCAAGAAAGCAAATGCGAGGCAATGTTTTACTTACATTGTATCTACGTATTATATATTAACCATTTGATACTCATCTGAGAAGAAATCAGAAATAATTAAAATAGTTTGAATAACATCGTCATACCATCTCCATATTTAAGTCGTCAACCCTTTTAAGAGATATAGCTCCTAATCATTTTTAGCAGAGTCGTTGATTCTTCTGATATAGATCGCGATCGCAGTCACTTCTAGGTGAGGATACGATCGTTATCTCTACCAGGAGAATCAACGACTCTACTGGATCTCCATCTCTATTGCGATATATATATATACAGTCCGCCCTCGCATCTTCGCCCCTCGACATCTCGCAGTTCTTTTACTACGCGACGACGGCTTGGCTCCCATTTACAATGTGGGAGTACTAAAATTTAGAAATATTCAGTGGTTTTTAAGATATTTGAGGTTGAAAACTAGTAAATCTTCGAAAAAGCAAGATGGCAGCCCAAAAAAAGGTCCGGCCGCGTACATGTATTCAGACCCACGGTCGACAACAAGGCAAAATGGCGGTAGGTTGTAACGCAGGGTGATGTCAAATCTCTCTAAATTTCAATATATATCAACATCGCGACCTTAATATATCACGGTGGTCGTGTAGTGGATCCGGTTCGTCGCGACTTTGCGAGGGACGACTGTATATATATATATATATATATATATATATAACAATAATCACATTGACTAAACAGCTGATATACAAATTTCAACTTACAACACAGTTTGTAAATCTATAACATTATGAGTACAAGCTGCACCCATTAAAATTGAAATAAATATATATAAAATCCAAAAAAATAATTATATTTATTATATATACTAAGCTATGTAAATATATATTTGTACACACACCAAAAATACAAGTTCTTTTAATATTCAAATATACATGATATTCCTTTAGTTGGGACATTGAAATTGAAACGAAGGACATTTATAAAAAATATTTCGAGGTTAACATAAAAACACATATATTTATTTTTCTATAAAAAACCTAGTTTTTTATAAAATGATGTCCAGGGCGAGCTGAAATGAGGGTTGATCAAGGTGTTTGATGGAAATGCTTTTTTATACAGACTCTTTATTGAGTCTTCAAAGACAAACAATCATATTTATTTGATTATTCAATCATTTGTTCGTTATAACTACAAGGAAATAGAAGTAAATATATTTCAGGTTAAATTTGAAAATATCTTCGACGTTTGATTACTTTTAATAATAAAAAAACTTTGCAGCTCAACTAAAATTGATAACTTACGTTGGTTGTTCCTTGGTCTGTATTTAAATAAATATATATATATATGAAATTATGGATGTAAATAAAATAAGTAGTTCATAAATACATTTATTATAAAACTTGCTTAACCTTAAATATTTTAAACCCATTATTAGGAGGATATTTTGATAGATATGCATAAGTTATGAACAAAGGAAGATTTATGATTAATTAGTGAGTATTCCGGATGAGACACATTGCGTTATATTGAGAGATTCGAATGAATGTTGAGTGGGTGTTTTTTTAATTATTAATAAATTGAAGCGTTAATAATTTTGTATATATTTTATGACGATAAAACAGGATGTTCAGATTGTGTTTCTTGGAGGAAGTGGAAGGTCTGAGTGGGTGGGAAACAGGGTTAAAGTAATACAAAGTGACGCGAGATCCTTACAGGTATGGGATCAATATCAAAACAAAAGGATATGAGGAGAGCCTTTCATTTATGAGATAACTATTTTTATGCATAACTCTGCAAGTTTCACTTCCGATTTGATTTACGTATGATATTGCTGTCTACATAAAATTATGATATAACCGAGGAAAGCTCTTGGTATTATATATATATATGTCACATTTTATGTTAAATCATGAGGAAAATCAAAAGTATAAAGACTAAATAAAAATTCCTCTCAATAAATGTAAGGTCATGTCTTGAATCGGATAAAACCAGGATAGCGTTTAAAAGACTGGAATATATTATTATTATGATTACTATCATTATTATTGGACAGCGTTGTTTATCCTATTGACTTTCAATGGACCGCCATTTTAAGTTGATATACCTTATAAAAGAACTCTTCGAGTCCATTATTGTTGAGTTTTCATTTTTAGGATTGAGTTACTTGGTTGGATGTAGGGAATATGAGAATAAAGGAGGAAGGATTGCAAAGGCTGAAATTACAATTATTTCTATATCTCTCCATTCTTGGGGTAAAAACTATAGAGAATTAAAGATATAGAGAGCTTATTCCCTTCAATAGCAGAGAAAAGTCGTCCTTCAGCTGTATTCTGTGTGTACACTATAAACAAAGTAATTGATACTACGTCATCGGTAGCTGATCATAGAGATAGAAAAATTTGTTTATATTGGGCAATATGACGTATTTTTTGAAGAATCCAATAAGCCCTCTATGTTTTTTAAGTCTCTATGGTAAAAACAGGTACAGACAGAAGGAGAGAGAGAGAGAGAGAGAGTGACTTTAATTATCCAATATCACCGATCTAACTGGATGTGCCAAGGACAGATATAGAGGAGAAGGGAAGATACATGTCATAGAGATATAAAGATATAGAGAGCTGATTCCCTTCAATTGCAGAGAAACAACGTTCAGCTGTTTCTGTGTGTTCAAATAAACAAAGTAATTTGATCTACGTCATCGTAAGCTGACCAAAGATTCTATCTCTATGATCAGCTTATGATGACGTAGTCAAATTACTTTGTTTATATTAGACACACAGATACATATGTTCTTGACACAATGACGTATTTCTCTGACGAATCCTATAAGCTCTCTATATCTTTATATCTCTATGGTCCGAGTACGCAGGTGATGGAATAAAGAAGATAAGGAAGAAGGTTTATAATTATGTTTCCTTGACGATAAAGGGGGAAAAGTGCAAAAGCCTGTGACACAATGGGCACAAAGTAAGCATTAAAGTTTTTCTTTACATAATCAACAATGTCTCATGACGTGTCACTGGTATTTATCATTGACCTATGATATTTCAATGCTAGGCACCTCACACGGGGGGCATCCATTTTGAATACCACATAATAATATTCAAGATGGTTGAATATTTCTTTTCGGTTGAAATTCGTGTTATTAGACAGGGGGGGGGAGGTCTAATATATGAAATGGGAGGAGATCCATGACGTCGTCATAATATAATTAAAGTCAATCCTTTTTTTTTTTTTGCCTATATGGTTCGATAGAATTGCATCCAACAGGATATAAATAAGCATTATAGCATTAAAATAGTCACTCGAATCTAGGATCAATTAGTCTATCGAACCTAGGATCTAGTCAATCCTTTTCTCTACTCTGTCCTTCCCTCAAGAACGGAAAACACTCAAACTCAAGCCTTACCAATCCTAGCTATTACATTCTATATTCCCAATGGGGTCTAACGCTATTTTAACACCGTTCATCACTTTTTTGTATAGCAGAATTGTTTAAAACTCTCCCAAAGGGAAGCTATTTTGACACAAGGTCTAATAATTAAATACGTACATAATTTATCTGCCGATTTTTTAATGAATTTCAATATTTTAAAAAATTCGTTTCGTTCCCGTTGCGAATATATTTAACAAAATACTGGTCATTGAAGAGAATGGCGTTATAATTTCGCTTGAGCTGTATGAGTTCATTTTCTATTTTGAGGTGGATCGCACTCGCTGATGAGGGCTCTATGTTCTCATCAAAGCTATTGTTAATTCGCACGAGTGGTGATTCCTTAATAGGCTATAAATGGGGGACAAGATAGCGGAGGAGTTGGAAGCGGAGGAAAAATGTCCGAGGAGGATGTCCCCTCGAATGTGAACAGCCATGTGTTCCCCTCCAAATGCATCCCCAACGTAGACTGCCCATGTATCTATGAGCGCGAATTTAAACTCTATCACATCCCCAAATCTCACAGTCCGGAAGAAATACCCAATCCTTCCTATGTCATACCAGTCTGAGCACGAGCACCGATAAAGACTATCGACTTGTCTCATTTTGACACTGAAATAAAAAAATAAATTTATTTTACTGTGGTGGGATAAGCAGGAAGTATCACAAAATCTGATTTCTGCTTATTTTGTTTATATTCTTATTAAATAACCAAATCCCATTAAGGACATCTCAAGGACCAATAATGGCAACAACAAAAAAACCTAAATTCCACATTTGGAAATTGTGATAGTATTGGTAGAGCTTGGAGGGCAGGCAAACTTTGGTGGGTATTATACTAGAATACAATCTTGTGCATAGTAGTTGGACTGCACGGAACGCCAAAAAAGGTGATTGAAGGTTAAACTCCAAAAAGGTAAACATTCACCAACCTGATTATATATATATATATATATATATATATAACCCTCGATATAACGAACTATATGGGAGGGCAGGGTTTTATCTAAGTAATGAGAGTTTTTTATTTTTTATTTCTTAATCTCCTCCTTCTTTTTTTTTTTCCTCTCTTTATCTCGAAAAGTAGGCAGTTCAATCAGACCTGGTCTGAAATTTTTCATTTCATTTCTGATCTCATCACTTTGCAAATAGTTTTATTAAGTCCGACTTGATCCAAGGATTCCATAGGTACCTTCAAAGTTCGAATTCGACCATAAATGTGGGAGGAGATAGCTTGCGGACATATAGACGGACAGAGATTGGTGAATTATTATAAGATATATACAGTAAACCCTCGATATAACGAACTATATGGGGGGAGGGCAGGGTCGTTATATCCGAAAGTTCGTTAAAGGGGGGCTCTGGAGTTAAATATAACGAACTTAAGTTCGTTATATTCGGGGCTTGTTCGGTCATGAAACAAAAGGTTCTGTAGCCTCAGATATAAGGAACTTAAGTTCGTTATATCTGAGGCTTGTTCGGCATCGGATGTGGCGGCCCACAGCTAGTTGACCGCATCTTCATGGCTTCAACATTTGGATGGCGGATTCTGCCTTCTTCTCTAGATCGCCCTAAATTCTATAGTCCAGGGGGACAGGTCTGGGGAGGAGTGTGGTCCATTTGCCATGGCCAAAAATCTCCCAACTTACTCTTACACAACTCCTGAGTTTTCTTGGCTTTATGGGCAGATGTGGAGTCCTGGTGCCATACATAATTGCCATCAGGGTAAGTAGAGTCCAACCAGGGCTTGACAACATCCTTCATGACCTACAGATACTGCTCTGAGCCGATTTTAAGGCCATGGGGGAGCCAGTGCAGGGGCATGGACTCCCCCTCACTGGCCACGACGCCAGGGCCATGACACCAGCTGGATGCTTGGTATGAAGGTGGGGAGGGACTTTGCGGGGTGAACTTGCAACATATCGGTCTTTTTGCATGTTCCTGGATGGATCCACAACAAAGATTTTTTCATAGCTGAAAACGCACACAACACGTGGATTTTTCTTCAGCCATGACAATATTTTCTTGTCCTTCTTGACCCTGGAGTCCTTGGAGATCGCCGAAATTAGCTGACGGCGCCGACGAACATAAACTTCAGATAAGCATCTCTCACAGCCCACCAGACTGTCGGTTCTGATGGCCCCGGGACTTGGCCACCATGGAGCAGGATGCAGTGGGTGTTTCCTTAAATGTTGGCCACAATGGCTGCCTTTTGCTCATATGGAAGGTCTTCCAGACCCAGATTTGCGGTTGAGGTCTCTTCCATTCTTTACAAGTGTATTTACCTTATACAAAAGGGGTTTATCCACATTTTCGGCCATCAGATGTCCTGGACTTTGTGTCCAGTGGCCAGGAAAGCTTCCACACTCTCCGTTTAATTTCCTTTTTGCTCAATATCTTAGCTCAAAATACTCTTATTTTAGCTCAAAAAGCTTGTTTGATAGCTGTGTTTTATTGGTTACTGTGATCATGGAATCATTAAAAATTTTTCTCAAAGCAACCTCTCAAAATTCTTGCTTTAGAAAACAAGGGGAAAAGGTATTGTTGGCCTTAATGTCCTTGATGTCCATTCTCAAGGAACAATAATGTTGCTATCAATACTACCAATAGCTATCCATAATTGGCCAAACTTTCACTTTGATTGGTGTAAGCATGTTGGCACATATTCCAATTTAGTCTAAAATTTTAATAATCCAATATGAACTTCATCCTGAACTAAAAGACCAACCTGAAGTCTCACATCAAATTAAGGGGTATCATTTGAAAGCTCTTTTAAAGTTATATTTAGTGAAGTATAAAAAAAGCCTGTAAACGTAAGAAAAACGCTAGCCATTTTAATGAGCCAGAAAATTTTCCTCCTTTTTTTAAACGCACTGTATATATATTTGGCTATACTGTAGGTCCTTACTCCAAATTTTGTTATGAAAGGTTGCGTGAGTGGAGACAATACAAAACACGCAGGGGGTCCAATAATAGTAAATGCTTTGCTTTTGCTTCTTCTAAGGAAGATAGGGTTACGAAGAGTGGCCCTTTTATATAGGGTGTAGTGTACGTATAGGGCAATCGCAGTCTAATGACCGTTTACATGGGGTTGAGGCCGTTGGGCCCAAAGGCGGGCGCGTAGGTTCCAGCCGTAGGCTGGGACTTAGTGGCCGCCTGGGACCAGCGTGCCTCAGCCCCATGTAAAACGGTCATTAGGCGCGATGACCAACACGTGTCCATAGAACGTAGTGTAAAAAAAAACGATTATAATAAAATTATCTTAATTCACATGCTGCCTAGTCAATATTCAATAATAAAAATATCAAAATACTGTTGGTCTTCTGTTTCTTTTTCTCTTACAAAACCTTTCAAAATAGCTTTTGGAGTAAGGATGTACAGCATTACCTAATTTATATATATACATAGTTGTATTTTAAATTTAAGTTTTTTACCCAAATTAGATATAGAATTGATTTATAGAATATTCTTGACGATCCATACCTTGGTAGACGAGTGATTTGATAGGGAGCGTCGTCCTTCGCTGAGATAGTTGATCTTCTTCCGTCGTCCTGAGAGAGTTTCCCCGCTCTTGTCTCCTATAAGTGCCATGGAAGCTTGAGTCTTTGACTTTTGACAAGATCTTTCTCTCTGATTAGTTGGTCAATCTCGTGATTGGATTCTGTGAGGAGAGCTTTATGGTCCTCAAAGCCCTTCTTAATGAATCCCATGCCTCCTCAAGGTCCGTTTCAAGTAATTTGCACATTCAAGGTTGAACTCATGCTTTTCCAGCTCATCCCTCAATTCCGCAAGACAGTCATCAAATACCTTTTATGGGATTCCAAGTTGCTGCGGGTTGCGATTTGACTTGATCGACACGCATATTATGGCACTTAGGCGGTCCAAGGAGCTCTAACGATGAGAATACAGGTCTTCAATATTATTTGTCATAAATGAAAAACCGCAAAACCCCTGCAAGGAGGATACAACAAACTGTGAACTGGAATAATGAAGCAGTAAAAATCACTCAACCTACCCTGGTAATTGTAGCTGGATTCTAAGGAGAGGGGAAAGTTTGTTAGCAGTGTACCTGAATAATAATTGTGGAGCCCTAATGTACTTTAAATGATGCCGAACAAAGTGTAGCAGGTACAATATGGTCCAAGTTGTAATAATATAATACTAGGGAACAGTGTTGTTCCCTAACGCGCGTGCGAGTAATATATTACTTTGTGATATTACTGCGCAATAACTAGAAAGAACAAACATATTAGATATTACTTTCAAGTAATAACTAATATGTAATATCCTAGTTACATATTACTTTCGTGAAAAAAATATTCGACAGGCATTTTGATGAAAATTTATGATCTGTGAATGTATGTGACGTCACCCAATGAACATAATACTGCTTATTAATAAAATTAAAAATGCACGTCAATATTGATATTTAAGACAGGGGATTCCATTAGACCCAAGCACACAGAACAACTTTTCGTTATTTATGGAGAATTTTATCGTAAAGAAAACAAGTTCCTCAAAGCCCTCGGGCCCGCATGTCGATTGAGGCTTTTAGGATTGAAACCCAACACCAACCCCAATTAGGAATGAGAGGAACCCTAATTTACAATATTATACATCCCAAGCCCTCGGGTCCCGCCTGCTGATATAGGCTTTTATTTAGGGTTGAAACCCACCGCCAACTCTGGCAAGGTATAAGAGGAGTCCTTGCTTTCAATCTCATACACCCAAGCCCTCGGGTCCCGCTGCTGATATAGGCTTTTATTTAGGGTTGAAACCCACCGCAACTTGGCTAGGTATAAAAGGAAGTCCTACTTTCAATCTCATACACCCCAAGCCCTCGGGTCCCGCCTGCCGTTATGGGCTTATATTAGGGTTGAAACCCACCGCCAACTCTGACTAGGTATAAAAGGAGTCCTTACTTTCAATCTCATACACCCAAGCCCTCGGGTCCCGCCTGCGGTTATGGACTTTTATTTAGAGTTAAACCCCACCGCCAACTCTCGTTAGGTATAAAAGGAGTCCTTACTTTCAATCTCATACACCCCAAGCCCTCGGTCCCGCCTGCAGTTATGGGCTTTTATTAGGGTTGAAACCCACGCCAACTCTCGTTAGGTATAAAAGGAGTCCTTACTTTCAATTTCAACACCCCAAGCCCTTGGGTCCCGCCTGCCGTTATGGGCTTTAGTTAGGGTTGAAACCCACCGCCAACTCTCGTTAGGTATAAAAGGAGTCCTTACTTTTTTTGTCTATATGGGTTCGATAGAATTGCATCCGATAGGATATAAATAAGCATTATAGCATTAATATTAGTCTATCGAACCTAAGATCTTATCAATGAGGTAGACCAAAAATGACCATCCCCTCTCGGGATTCGAACCTGCGCCCCCAACATGGAGAGTTGAACACGCCTTAAACACGCACGGCTATCGAGCTCCCTTTCCTTACTTTCAATCTCATACACCCTAGCCAGAGTTGGCGGTGGGTTTCAACCCTAAGAAAAGCTTAGATCAGCAGGCGGGACCCGAGGGCTTGGGGTCTATGAGATTGAAAGTAAGGACTCCTTTTATACTTAGCCAGAGTTGGCGGTGGGTTTCAACCCTAAAGAAAAGCTTATATCAGCAGGCGGGACCCGAGGGCTTGGGGTCTATGAGATTGAAAGTAAGGACTACTTTTATACTAGCCAGAGTTGGCGGTGGGTTTCAACCAGGGTTGTTTGATTTAAATCAGGCTGATTAAATCATTGATTTAAATCAAGTGGATTTCCAATTAAAATCATTGATTTAAATCAATTCATATTTTTTTCAATAAATAAAATTGATATTTAATTTTATGCTTCTAATTCTCATGACAGAAACAAAACATTTCATGTCTGTCTTCTTAATAGTAGAGCAGTGGCTTTTTCATTATATCTATAGCCTCAGACTATAGGCCTATATCATATAATATATCATATTAAGCTTTGAGTTAGGATTATTTGATTTAAATCAAGCAATTTGGATTGCGATCTAAATTAAGTTTTTTTCCAAAGACATTTATAATCAATGATTAAAATCGAGAGAGTGATCCATCTTGTAGTCATCTTGATCAGCCGTGGCAGCTCCACCCAGTAATTTTTTAAGGTAGAAAATTGTCATGACTCTTCGATCCTCGCTTGGATTTCGAACTGTCACGTGATTAGCGAGTATAACTCATTACAAGGCCTTTGAAGTTCTGTAATTTTATTGTTTACTCCTTTGCATTCTTTATTAAAATGAAATCATTAAGTAAGGCAACTAGAATTTAATCAAAGACAGCATTTAAAGTCCCCTGAGTAATAGGTAGGCCTATATGTATATTGGGCATGTTTTAAAAAGTTACAATTTAAAGTATGGACAAAATTTCACATTGAAAAAAAAGATTTTTGTTCATAAAATATGGTTATCAATTAAAATCAAAAAAAAATTGATTTAAATCAAAAAAAATCAACAACCCTGGTTTCAACCCTAAATAAAAGCCTATATCAGCAGGCGGGACCCGAGGGCTTGGGGTGTATGAGATTGAAAGTAAGGATCCTCTTTACCTTGCCAGAGTTGGCGGGGGGTTTCAACCCTAAATAAAAGGCTATATCAGCAGGCGGGACCCGAGGGTTTGGGTTGGATAATAAATCTATGCCTCTCATAATGTAAGAAGTTTGTTTTAGTCTTAGAATTCACCACGTATCATGTTTGAGCAATGTGCTCACTTATAATTACAATATCATATATAGGATTATTAAAAAATGCAAACTAGGTTTGGTGTGAGGATTTTTACAAATCCTGTTTAATGCCTTTACTTATTGTTTCGGATGCTCAAAAAAGTAGTATATTACTCAAGTAGTATTACTTATTTGAAGTAATAACTAATATTGAAAAAAATAGATTATTCCGAGTAAAAAGTAGTATATTACTTACTACTTTCAAAGAATATTCGACCAACTCTGCTAGGGAATAAAAGGAGAGTCTTACTATAAATACCAGTGACGTCAGGCTGTGGAGATTCTTTTAAAAACTGCTTATTCTAACCCTTGCGCCCCTGAAAATTGCTACATTTTTTCAAGTTATCACAACAAAGCACGTAGAATACCAGATATGTGATATTCAAAAACCAGTTTGGAAACTTAAAAAAAGAAAGATCATATCGGTGACGTCATATTCACTTCAAGAACATTACAAATACAGTCACGAAACCTGATCAATCAAAATAGTAGGATCATGAGAAAGATCCCTTTCGGGACATTTATATTGATGTTCTAGCAAAGAAATAACTAGAGACCCAGTACAAGATTTTGTGGCGAATGGTGATGGTGGCGCCGTCATGCGGTCGAGGATTACTATTACAATAGAGCCTTTGTTATTTCGTGATATTATTATTGTCATTTCATTAATATATGTCGCAGTAGAGAGGAAATCCAGTAGAGTTATTGACTCTCCTAGTAGAGATACAATTGTAGACTATCCTAGGATTGATCTTAATCGTGATATATACTCGGACTGCATAATGTTTCATTATGCAGTCGAGGTATTATATTATGATGTTGTACAAACTATTTTATCCTTTCCTAATTTATCCCTATTTGGTGGAAAGGGTTTTCATATACATCAATCCAAAAAAACCTGTTGCACATTACACTGAATATAAGAAGTTAAGAAAAATGTCCCATCTCTTATATAGATTTATGTCAGAATATACATTTCTTTTTCCCCGAGAATGATATGTGAAGGAGGGAATTATTTTCATTCATTGAGGAATCATATTCCACATTCCAAGTCTTAGGATAGAGAAAAAGAAGGGAAAGGACTTTAAGATCCAGTGACGTCATTTTAAGAAATATTTTTTAATACATAACAAAAAGGATGATATAAATGGAAATTTATTGCAGATTTAATTTTTTCTATTCCCAACTCTTACATTGGAACTGAAAGACAAAGATAGAGTGAGATATCATTTTTTTAATATAACAAAGGAGGAAATGACAGCTTGGTCATTGGAAAAGGGAGTAAGGTGACTGAAAAAATAGGGACTAAATCAAAGAAAATATAAAATTATATTTTCTTTGGGACTAATGCAGTTATTTAGATATGGAAAATTTATACTCTCGGTGGCAAGAAAAACCATTGAGACCTTTAAGAAATTCCTTCAGGAGTTGATTCGAAGCTTCTGATGACATAAATATACCTCCTCCTTTTTTGGTTGATGTCAGTTCTCACTCATGGTCCATGAATAGAGCTACGCGATTACGAAGCTTAGAGTAGTTTTCTACTACTTGTTTTTCTTTGTTTTTGTGAATTTGATCATGATTTCCGAATATAATTTTGGGAATACAATTAAAATTATTTAGCAGCGAGTTGTGGAATAAATTTCAAAATGAATGGTCTTCTTCGCATTCTGCTAAATTAATTTCAAAGCGTAAGTTCATTTGCAAAAGTTTATTACACGAAAGAAAATAAAAAAAAATTGAAGAAGGGAAGAAATCAACTCCAAACATTGTTGTCAATTGTCAAGCCCTCGTTTGCTTTCTTTTCGATGTTCTAATCGGTTGTTAATAATTTTAATATGTAACTGAAAGGTTATCAGGTAGGGAATAATTAAAATAAAATGTTCAATGGGTCAAAGATATAAATCCTCTTATACGTTTTGGATATACATATATTATGTGATGTAAATTTGGAACCTGAATAAAAAAAACAATTAATTACTCTTTAAACTATTATTTTTTAATTCTTGATAGTTGCTTAGATTTTAAACAACTATTTAGGAGTTTTGCACGCTTAATCAGGAAATTATATCCGTTTATCTTATAGGTGAGGTTTTCATGCTAAATTGATTTAAAGATCCATTTTGTGAACAAAAATTGATAAATATTTGTGCATTATCAGCTGACTTTTTTTCATGTGTATCGCCAATGGTTTAATAAGGAAAAAATGATCTTTTAACAGCATATATTAATTATCTGATGGTATATTTTAAACTGAATGATGTACATTAAAAATTATAAATGCGTGTAAATTGCATGTTGCCAATTTTAGCACCGGGATAAAATAAGTAGAAATAATTTAGTTGAGTTAATTAGATATTTTTTTCCCTGTCCACTTTGAAATTATATGGAGGAGGTCGTACTTGGTGGAGCTGATTGCCATAGCGCTCGTAGAGGACTCGGGCCCCAGAGGGAGATCC
>CP045910.1:3556125-3592845 GCA_013387185.1 Caligus rogercresseyi
AACTGGCTGATGCAACTTTGAGATGATGTCAGATAAAAGTCCGCAATGGTAGTTTTTTATGGTCACCCAGAGGATAATTCGACAATGAAAATATGGTGGACAGATCTAGTTTGTGTATTATGATTGATAATGTGGGGTACGGTTACTTCGATCTCCTACCTGAGCTAGAAACAAAGAGAAACCACACTTCAACACGGCATCGTGCTAACATTCCTCACAAACCTCTCTATTAATGTACTTATATAGAAGAAGAAGGAAAAAACGTATGCGTATCCAGAGTGTTGAACATATTCATGAGCCGAGTCAGTGCTAGGAGCGACCACATTGATGAGGAGCTCCCAAACGTCTCGCCTCCTCCTCGATCATTGAGGAGGAGGATGAGACGAGACGGGGCAAATATAATGACTGGAATCATGCCACCCGTCCACTCCCATTCGAGAAATTTGATCCCAAGCAATGATGAATCAATGTAAACAATAACAATAATAAGAACAAGGCAGGAGCACTCTGGATAACGAATACTTTTTCCTTCTTCTTCTATAATAAGTAAATTAATAGAGGTTTTGTGAGGAATGTTAGCACGATGGCCGTGTTGAAGTGTGGTTTCTCTTTGTTTCTAGCTCAGGTAGGAGATCGAAGTAACCGTACCCAATGTGTGTACAAATGTCCATAACTTTGTCATAAATCTAAAACATGTTTGAAAGTATGCCCAATAGGGCAAGCATTATTTTAAATTGTTTTAATGTGATTTAAAAACCGTTGTCCAAACAGAAGTCAAGGCCGGGGACGGTCCACCCCACATGATGTTTTCACACTTCAGAGGGGCAAAAAAATACCAATAACCAACATATTTAATAAAATAAGAGTGGGCACATGTAGAAGGAACGTATTGGACATACATGTTATATTTTTTATTCATTTTTTATGTTTAATATTAAATAAAAGGTTCCATCAGACAGAAAAAGTAAGCGTCACGTCTTTGACCCTACTACAATTCAAACCATATTGAAATCCAAGATGGCGGCTCATTGGTAAAAATATGCAATGCATATTGTTACCATTGGATTCCTTGTCCACCATAACATAACATTTTGGCACCAGAATCGAGTCAATAGCAATTTTAGATCCATAGATAAGCGCAAATGTAGATTTTAAATGGCGGCTATTTGAATTCAATATGGCGACATGAAGAGAGAATTCCGAGTGGTCAATATCTAAAAATGTTCGCTATATGTCAATGTACATTTGTGCCAAATTTGTTGCTTGTATCACAAAATGCACAATACCTTAGCTATGCTGCCCCACTATGGAGGGGGGGATAGAGAGTCATGTTTATATAAGGCGTGCGTTTTAAAACCGTTCCTGTGAAAATAGCTCTATCGCTGTCCATCTTCCGGGAGACTTGGGATGTCTGACAATGGAACAACTTTAAGCAGACCCATAGGAGGATTTTAGGGACGAATTATCAAGTAGAGTTTTTCATTCACATAAAAGTTATTAGCCCAAATCATCGCACCAATAGCTTCTCCAACCCACTAAAACTTTTTTTAAATCCAATGTGGCTGTGGATGATTTAATACCGACTTGACATAGAAAGAGAAAAAACTGAAAACATAGAGACATCTCTCTGGCCTCTCTTTTATTATAGTATTACCTCACAAACCTCTCCCTTTTTCATAACAAAGCTGTTATTATTACTATTGTGTTACATTAAACAGCTTGAGTTATTTAACTCTAGAGGAGGAACCTTGATACGGAGTTCCCCCTGTGTTGGGAGTCACTTATTCGACAGGATTCCTGGACGAGAGGAACTCCATCGTCTCTTGTCGGGACTGACTTGTTCTTATGGTAAGTAGTTCAATGCCTCCCTCGTCACGGAAGGCTCTCTAGGCTTCCTCTCAACGCTTATTAATTCTCTAGCATTTTTCTGGCCGATTTGACGACGAAAGTGAAGGAGGAAGACAGTAAGACCGCCCCTCATAATTCATCTAGAAGATAAAAGAAACAACGCATCAAAATGTATTGAATTTTTTTGTAATAAATGTAAAAAATAATAAAATAATTAGTAAGAAATCTGTTATGAAAAAGGGAGAGGTTTATGAGGTTTAATACTATAATAAAAGAGAGGCCAGAGAGATGTCTCTATGTTTTTCAGTTTTTTCTCTTTCTATGTCAAGTAGGTAGTAAAATCATCCACAGCCATACATTTATTCAATCCGTTAATAAAACTCTCTTAACAATCAACAAAAAATAATCAAAAAATTTAAAAACACATGGTTTATAAAAATTGTATATACATCTTTAAAAATGTTTATATTCTTTTAAAGCCACCTCCGCTGTCCTTGTGGACATTTTGTGATTCTTGAACCTGGCCCTCGCCAGAATAGATTGAAGCCCTGCAATGACATTCGATGCCAGTCTCAGTTTAGGATCCTTACTTAGAAAGCCAAATAGGATACCGTTTGAGCTCAGATCCCTGCCTATTTCATCCTTTAGACTTTCTTGTAGTATAATTTTCATAATATGGACGAGATCCGTGCAATTTCAGAACTGATGTGCAACAGTTTTGCGGCTTTCACACAAGGAAAAGTTCGCCCCCTCATTTTGTAGCAGGCCACTCATAAAATATACCCAGAGGAATTCTATACTTTAAATACTGCTCCCTGGGAGTTAACATGGGGTCCTATATTCCTGATATTATGTTCTTGAAAGTTAAAATTTATGTATAAAATAAATATTTATTTAGTATTGTCCTCAAAAATATAAGGTTTGGTGATTTTTTTAAGTATTTGATCCATAGAGATAGAAGGATATAGAGAGCTTATTCCCTTCATCTGTATTTTTGTGCCCAATATAAACA
Source organism: Caligus rogercresseyi (assembly GCA_013387185.1). Lineage (NCBI taxonomy): Eukaryota > Metazoa > Arthropoda > Copepoda > Siphonostomatoida > Caligidae > Caligus > Caligus rogercresseyi. The sequence goes on from CP045910.1 coordinate 3,558,986, forward strand.
AAGTAATTTGATCTACGTCATCGTAAGCTGATCATATATATAGAATCTATCTCTATGATCGGCTTACGATGACGTAGATCAAATTACTTTGTTTATAGTGGACACACAGAATACAGCTGAACGTTGTTTCTCTGCTATTGAAGGGAATCAGCTCTCTATATCTTTATATGGTGGATATTCATCAAAACTTTAATAATGACGTCACTCCTTTTTCGTCATTCAATATTATTATTTTCATAGGACTTGCTTCAATCTCCCAACACGATCAAGTATCTATATATAGGTCGTAGCATTTTCATGTAAACAAAACTAAATAAAAAAAACTGTGACGTCACACCGGGGCATATTTTTTTATAGTAATTAAAATATAGAAGAATTGCTCAAATTTCTCCAATTTTTGTGCAATTGTTCTTAATTTACTGATTCAAATCTTCCATTCGAACCTCAAGCTACCCACTACATCAATCGTATGTTATGCAGACTCTTGATACATATAAAAATCACTCACATTTCTCCCGAGTTCTCCAGACTTTTTTCAAGCATCACGCTTGAAGGATCCATAAAAAATGACAAATTCTGTTGATGTTTCAATAAATTAGTCAAAACTGATTGAAACCATTCCCCATACTACTACATGACTTATATATTTCAAACTGTATTGTACAAAATATTTCACAACAAGTAATAATTATAAATGAAATTGACCGAGTTGCTTTTCCCCCTTATTAATTCGTTCCCTCCAGTTTTTAAATTTAATTGGGCATTAAGATATCGTAGTCTTATCATAGTTCGTGTTTTGGAAAAAAGAGAAAGAACAGATTTGTCATATTTACTCCCAAATGATTCCACCAGGACTTGAAAAAATCTATTTATGACTTGAAGACTACGATCCAGAGATGGCGAATGGAATTCTTTAAACTTTTCATCAAATAATTTACAATCATATAAGAAAGAATCTGAAGGCACCATCAATCCTCCTCTTGAGGATACTCGGCATTTGTATTACTTTTGTTTGCTTGAGATATTCAAAGACGCGTTTACTCATAGACCTTACTATCAAAGCTGTAACGATATCTTTTTTGGAGTAATGGAACCATTTTTTATCAGGGGTTAAAACTCTCTTTGCCTGGGCTGGAGTACATTTCTGAATAAGAGTCTTCCTGATTTTTGAATGCTTTCTTACAGTGGTTTCTAGTCGCATGAGCCTCTTTGTGAGAACTCTTACTTTGTTTTATTGTATACATATATCAGACTTAGCTTTTTTAAATTTTAATTTGAGATCATCTATATTTTCTACAAAACAAGAATGGTCGGTCTGTACACCGACATCTCGTGTCCTATGTTCCGCGTCCTTTGCCATTAAATCGTTTACAATTTGGTTGGCTTCTCTACTCATTTGTCTCCTCGAGCGAGGCGAATCAAGTCGAACTTGGAGTTCAGATCCCGGGGATTGAGAGGTAGTTGACTGATTAAGAATTTTGGGAGTCTTTTCATTGCTTTGATCCACCGAATTGGGTTGTGTGTGGTCATGACATGACACACACAACCCAATTCGGTGGATCAAAGCAATGAAAAGACTCCCAAAATTCTTAATCAGTCAACTACCTCTCAATCCCGGGATCTGAACTCCAGTTCGACTTGATTCGCCTCGCTCGAGGAGACAAATGAGTAGAGAAGCCAACCAAATTGTAAACTCCTAAGTCCTTTGTATTTGTGTATATAAACATTAATAAAGTAGTCTTCGTCAAGACCTTACAGGTTGAAGATACGATGAAGTAGAAGTGAGCGAAATGCATACTGCACACTTGTGCATTTTCTGGCTTAAATGAGTCCTTTCTCTTACACAGATTCTTCCAAATCCTCTTCGAGCCAAGTTCTTTGGGAAATCGTGGTAAACGATACTGTTGGGTTTTTTACATCCATATATAGCACAAGCTTTTTTACGATTCTTCTTCAGGACGACCTTTAACATAAATTATTGTATGATGAATAAACTCCATTACATTAATAAATTATTTATTACTTTGTCTATTGAAGATTTGGTCCATTATTGTAAATTAAATTGCAAAAAATTGATAATTATGTTTCTTCGGTGAGTTTGTTTTGATTTCTGCCCCGGGTGTGACGTCACTCGCCTTGTTAGCAGTGTTGACTGAGATGCCTCGACCTTATATATAGGATACTTGAACACGATGAATCAAGCCGAAGTAGGCCGCGTGGTTCGAACCCTGGGATCAAATTGATTGGTCCTTGTCGGATTAAGAACCCCATGGGCCCCGTGGGGACCCTGGAGCTCGTCCGGCCTCCGTGTCCTCTCTCATCTCCGAGGAACGGATCCATCTGAAGCTACCTCGTGCCCAGCTCACCCGACTCTACACGGAGCGACTTATTTCAGAGGCCATTTTGCATGGGGATAGACATCGGGAGACCATGCGGATCGCGTCTTGGTGGCTGGAGTCGGATCCTGCGGCACTGCATAAGCTTTTTCAAGTCCTCGTGCCCAGATACAGTGATTCGGATCGGATTCAGGCAGACGCGTTCAGGCATAAACGCGAATCCGATGGACGAATAGGTTGTTTTTACAACCCATCGGTATACGCGGAGGATTTTTACACCCAGAGTTGTCCCTATATATACCGGGTTAAGGAGCAAAAAGGGCCGCGACGTTTACTTAAAGCTAATTTTTTGTTTTTTGTCCTATGGATAAGTGTTAAGCATCCCTAGAAAGTACTGGTTTTGTTCTGCTATGTGATTAAACCAGTCTTGTTCCATCTTCCCTTAAAGAGCTGTAAGCAGCATTCTTCTCAAACAACCAAAATTAAATCCAGCGCATTTATAAAAATAATGGCGCCGCATCTGAGCTTGGACCTAAAAGAAAGGCTTGTCAAAGATATTCGAGGATGATGAGGTGTCAGAAGCTGCTTAACCTGGTGAAGAGGAACAATTCTGGGACCATAGCGTTCACTGATCCCTCCTGCCCTGATGCAAACCCCTTTGGATTACTCCGTGTGGAATAAGCTCTCCAAGATCGCCAATGAGATGCCCCACAACACCCTGGATTCATTGAAGGCCTCAATAAATCGTGCCTAGACTCCAGGGAACACATTATTACAGCCGTAAGGCATTCAGGTCCAAATTAGAGAGGATCCTAGCAAATGGAGTCAGACCTCTTAAAGATTGAGATGTAGTTGCAGCACAGATGATGGCCTGGTTTAGTGGGATCATCAAGTGGAAATGGTTCAAGTTAATTAAGCAAATGATTAGTATGGTTTGAAGTTTTGATTTGTCAAAAATGGCAATAAAATTCTTTCGTTTTCCTGTTGTACCATGATCATTTGGGTTCAGATGTGCGTCGCCTGGGGAGTCGCTCAAAATTTGGCTTCTGTTCTTATATTTGTATTTGCTTGGGGGAATTTTTGATATCAATGTTTTAAGATGTCTACAGTAGATCTGAAACCTCTGAAAAAATCAACTTAGTTCATTAATTATATCCAGAGATATAGTTGAACTAAGTTTTTAATAAAATACGGCCCTTTTTGCTCCTTCACCCGGTAGGTATTTAGTCAAAATTAAAAAAAATATATATATATTGAATAAGTTCGAATCCTTCCGAGAGGGAAAGGTCTCTTTTGATGAGATCATTGATAATATCCTAGGTTTTTATAGACTAATTTTAATGCTATAATGCATATTTATATCCAGTCGGTTTAGTCAAAATCAGGGCAAAACCAGTCGGTTTCAGGGCTGTTAAATAATTGTTGATAAATGGTTAAAATACACTTTCATCATATTAATTAATTATGTGTATTTTCTTGTTCTGGAATAAAAGACGTTGGTACATTTATAAAAACCCATTTGGATTGCAGAGCTTTTTTGCCTTCATTTTCCATTTAAACAACTGACAAAAATTTTTTAATAAAAAAAAATTTTATTTTAATAAATACGGCCCTTTTTGCTCCTTCACCCGGTAGGTATTTAGTCAAAATATTATATATATATATATGTGTGTGTGTGTATATATATATATATATATATATATATATATATATATATATATATATATATATATATATATATATTGAATATTTTCGTATCCTTCCGAGAGGGAAAGGTCTCTTTTGATGAGATCATTGATAAGATCCTAGGTTTTTATAGACTAATTTTAATGCTATAATGCATATTTATATCCAGTCGGATGATACTGCAATTCTATCGAACCAATTAGGCACAAAAACAACTAGAGGCATATATACACTCAGAGAGTGCAAACCTCCGCCGTCACGGGGTCCTTATGAGCCTTCCGAGGCGGATTTTTCACGACTGGGGCAGCGTAGAGGGACGGGGGAGGGTTCCCCTAGACGGAAATTCCGAGAGGAAGACGCTCTCGGCACCCAATTTCACATCACAGCGACATCTATTGGCAGAGTAGGCTAACTTGAAAAATGTATTAGTATTTAGCTCATTTGGCGCCTTAATTCTGCACTCAGAGATACCAAAATTTAATCACTTCTGGCTTTTGGCATTTCCAACAACTCCACAAAATTTCATCCAAATCCGTTCAGTACTTTTGAGTTATCCTGCTGACAAACCAACAAACGCCAGTGAAAACAATACCTCCTTCGGCGGAGGTAATAATTTTTAAACCATTTCAGGGCTGTTAAATAATTTTGGATAAATGGTTAAAATACACTTTCAATATATCAAATAGATAAAGCGCATTTTCTTTTTCTGGGATAAATACGCTGGTAAATTTAAAACAACAACATTGCAGAGCTTTTTTGCCTTCATTTTCCATTTAAACAACTGACAAAAAGATGTTTTAATAATAATAAAATATTCGATATTATCCTACTTTGTTTCACCCAAAAACTATTTAATAATAATAATATTTAAAAACTAATTATTTATCAATGTGAGAATAGACGCTACTTTAGGGTATAAATTAATCTTCGATTTAGAGGCAAAAAATATATGTGTTTAATCTTAGAAATCTAAAAATATATATATTTTAGTCTTCGGTCAGTCTTTATTTTGCTTGAAGGCTTATATAAAAATAAAATATAAAATAGGAGAATTGTGTTAAAAAATATAAATAAGTCTTTTAGTTGTTTTTTTTTCGGTCACGAAGTTTTATTCAATATTTGTAACAAACAATACAGTCTAATACATACTGAACTAAAATACAAATATATATATATATATATAATAAAACTCTCTTCAACAGTTGCGTAAAAACATAAATGAACGTTATAGTTCAGATTTACTGAATTAAAAAGTGATGACCTAAATATAAAATGACAATTTATTTGTTCCTTAAAAAACACCGATATTTTCTTAAAATCCTCTGTTTTTTTCAATATATATATTCTCCAAAATATATTTATTGTTGAGATCTAACTTACATGCTCACAAAACCGTATCTTTTGAGTTTTTAAATGTTGAAATCTATATTTTTTAATTCTCGAAATTTATCAATTTAATGTCAATATCTATTTTTATAGGTGATACAAATATATTTGTCTTTTTTATGAAGAAAGATATATTTTTCTTACTGTCCATACTTTTATGAATAATATTTCTTGTTTTCTCTAAAATCGAATTTTGGTTTCTGCCCATACCTATTTTGTATAGACAATTTATTTACTTGTGTCAAAATCAATTTTTTCCCCCCAATGGGAGACATACATTTATTCAATCACACAATAAATTCATAATCTACAAAAAAAAAACTACATATTATACTATGACTAGAAGGAGAAAGACAAGTAATTTTTGAAATATGGTTTAATAAAAACATGATTTATAAAAATATAGTGTAAATACATCTTTAAAAATGTTTTTAGAGATATTATATTCTTTTAAGGCCACCTCCGCTATCCTTGTGGAAATTTGGTGGTTTTTGAACCTGGCCCTCGCCAGAATAGATTGGAATTTAGCTATGACTTTCGATGCCAGTCTCAGTTAAGGGCCCTATAATATTACATTTCAATATATATTAGGTTAAAACCTATACATTTGATTGCTGCTAAATATATATTGACAAAATTTCAAAAATATATATACTATGTTAAAAGCTATATGTGCAGTCAAGTCCTTGTTAGGGATCACTTAACATTAGTAGTCAAGCCTTCCGCGACTAGGCTCCACCTTGCTTTTAATGGTTACTATTTTGCTTTTCCTTGAATTACCAATAGTTTATATATATATATATATATTTAAATCCAAAATAAATTTTCTTTCTCCTTATTATCAAAATTCATTTATTTATTATCCTCATTCATGTCCTTTTCAGCGCCGCTTTTAGAGCCCTACGACCCCGAGCGGTCCTACCGGGGCTACTACGGCCAGGGCTACGCCCTCCTAGAGCTCCGAGGCCATCCCTTTCCACCCCTGGCCCTCTCAAACACACGGCCCAATCGAAAGCACATTCACAACGTACTCCTGAGTGAGGCACGAAAGGAAATGGAGAGCGAGCGACAGAAGGAGGAGGACGAGAGACTCAAGGATGAGTCCTCTTCCTTGAGTGATATTTAACTCTCTCTCTCTAAATGTATATATATATTAAAGTCCTTCAGCTATAAGAAACCATTTAAAAGTTAGGGGCCTTCATTTTTTATTACTCTGGGTGAGGGATTGTAAACTTGTATCCATCTTTAATTAAATGAAGCCTTTGTGTAGAATGTAATAATAAATATTTATATGTATATTTCATTTCGCAGAAATCTTTATTAATTATTTATCACACATTCTTGTAGGGAAAAAAATTATGTATTTGGTTCAAAGGTCTCATCTTGAGGTCATTTTGAAGGAACACTTGTAGTATTGCTTGAAACATCAAAACAAAAATAAGCTTTCATATTGTTCATTTTAGAATATAATAAATATTGTTGCTGCTCTTCCTTCGTAGAAATTATTATTAATTACGTATCTCCCATGATAGTAAACATGTATATATAAGTTATACTTGGCGGTCAACATTATATAACCCCATTTGTTGTGTGTGTTCGTTGTATCAATCATCAGATAAATATTCTTCTTAATATTCACGGGATGGATCATTTTATAATTATTTTCCTTGTTACTATTACTAACAGACAAATTATTTTTTAGATATTCTTGATATGTATATAAAATAATATACTTGAATCCAGGACTTTTCGCCCAAGATTTTGAATACGACTATTCCTATTGTGTTCAAATACCTTTTATCATATAGTAAATTGAGTAAATAATGGCAACACATAATTTTATTTGCGTGGTTATAGGTAAATGATTTCCTTGTTGCTGTTTATTTGGGCCATTTTTTCCATGCTTAGTCATTTTCTTTTTCAATCTTTGGTCATTTCTTCATTCTATTTGCATTGTTCCTTTCTATCTACTTATATATATATATATCAGGAAACGAACGGGACACCTTTTATCGCTGGGACTCGGGCCGGGACAATATATATTCGTTCCTTCGACATTCTAAATTGACGACGTTTTTTAAATAAAGAATTTCCAAAAAAAAGTGAGGGCTTTTTTTGGGAAATTCTTTTCTAAAAAAATAAGGAATGACAAACGAAAGAAAATATTGAAGTCCCGGCCCGGTGTCTAAAAAAACCCGGGACACCGGGCAGGAAGGCTCAAAAAACAGTCGGGATCGGACCGAGCCGGGCACCAGGTTGTTTCCTGATATATATATATATATATATATATATATATATATGTTTATGTGATCAGGCGGGTCAGATTCTTAGTATATAAAAATAGTCAATCTAGTGAATATTTCTTGCTCTTAAGACTTTTCTGTCCAAGAAGTGTACGTGCCTACGAAAGTCCTGTTCTCTGGATGAGCAATAAATTAAAAATATAGTCTACTCAAGTTAATAAGTATGAGAGGCTTATAATTTAAACTTGAGGGAACCCCTTGACGAAATAATTTTACTTTTAATGTAACCCCCCTTGCATCATCTTTTTTTTCTTTAGAAGATTGAAGGAATCTGACCTTTCCCTCTCGGAACTAGTCGGACCTTCGTCACAGCTCTCAATTTTAAAAGTTTTGAGACCGCCTATGGTCTGAGGAGCTAAAACGCTACAAACAAAAATGTGACATATATTTTTGAGCCATGATTGGTGTAAAGAAAAGGAGAGTGATTAGTTTAAAAAAAGTAATTGGCATGCGTCTACAAAGTATCACACTTCACCCCTCGCGTCAGCTGCAGAGGCGTGAATTATTCAGAGAGAAGAAATATATCCTTAAGTTAAATACTAATATCTTTCTTCTTCAGTGGCCACCATCAATGACGTCATTGGTGAGTCGTCCTTTTTAAGTGACTCCTTCACTTCCATCAGCTTTGAATTAAGCAACTGATCAATAATCTCAGGGAAAGATTAAATGTGGCCTTTGATTGACCATATTAGTCGAATCTAAATTACCAATCGCTCTGACTTTGGAGCAACAAAAAACTTGAGAAAAATGTGTTATTCAACTTTCTTGATGAGTTTACCAGAGCAATCTTGGATCGACTTCGTTTGTACAAATTTCCCATCTATAACTTGCATATCAATATTGCATTTTGACGGCGGGGGTAAGCCACAATTTTCTTCTTTTCTTGACCTTTTTCCAAAATATCTTTGCATCCAATAGAGAAATATTCTTCGGGGAGATTTCTTTTGGATTCAAGTTAAAGCCGTTTTTTGGGCACTGTACCAACTCAGAGACCAGCAGGGGTTAACAAAATAATATAAACAATATAATCTGACACATTATAATAATTCAGAGCTGGGATTATGTAGAAAAATCTACCCCGGTTCGATATTCGGTATATACATTCAACCGATCGATATCCGGTATATACCGAATACCAATCGATATCGGTATTCGGTAGATTTTATTATATATCTACAGTATCGATCGATATTCGGTACGGTAGATTAAAAGAGATAAATTTATTTATGTATCTGCTTTTACTTCTTCATATGCATTTAATACAGGACAATTCATAACAAAGGACAATTAGGTACATAATTTGGTATAATTTATTACAGACTATTTGAATTTACTACATACTAATCTTATATAAATTATATATGTACTTGGATTTTGTAGGAAATGGAAGGATATATATATATATATATATTTCATTTACTGTCTCTTATTGTCCCATATTAAATGCACTTTCAGGTACTCTAGTATTCAATGCATAGCATGTGCTTATATTGAATGTATATTTATGTATCTGCTCTATAATACTATAAGTTGTAGTTGTTTATTATTTTCGAAGTTCAAGTTGACAAAGTTCAAAGCGCCAGGTGAACGACGATGTTCTCTGCTATTGAATGGAATAATCTGTCTGAAACACCAGGTAGCTTGCGCTAGCTATATATATATATATATATATATATATATATATATCGCAGCAGAGGTGGAGATCCAGTTGACTTGATCTGGTAGAGATTACGATCCTTATCTCTTCTAGGAGAGATGACGACTTAAATATGGAGATAATATTTTACGATGTTGTAAAAACTTTTTATTTCATATGCGATTTATATCCTATATTTTGGTAGAAATTATTTCATTTGTATGTTCAAGAAAGCAAATGCGAGGCAATGTTTTACTTACATTGTATCTACGTATTATATATTAACCATTTGATACTCATCTGAGAAGAAATCAGAAATAATTAAAATAGTTTGAATAACATCGTCATACCATCTCCATATTTAAGTCGTCAACCCTTTTAAGAGATATAGCTCCTGATCATTTTTAGCAGAGTCGTTGATTCTTCTGATATAGATCGCAGTCACTTCTAGGTGAGGATACGATCGTTATCTCTACCAGGAGAATCAACGACTCTACTGGATCTCCATCTCTATTGCGATATATATATATACAGTCCGCCCTCGCATCTTCGCCCCTCGACATCTCGCAGTTCTTTTACTACGCGACGACGGCTTGGCTCCCGTTTTACAATGTGGGGGTACTAAAATTTAGAATATTCAGTGGTTTTTAAGATATTTGAGGTTGAAAACTAGTAAATCTTCGAAAAAGCAAGATGGCAGCCGAAAAAAAAAGGTCCGGCCGACCCACGGTCGACAACAAGGCAAAATGGCGGTAGGTTGTAACGCCGGGTGATGTCAAATCTCTCTAAATTTCAATATATATATCAACATCGCGACCTTAATATATATCGCAGTGGTCGTGTAGTGGATCCGGGCCGTCGCGACTTTGCGAGGGACGACTGTATATATATATATATATATTGTGAGGATTTATTGAATTAATAAGTTGTAAAATGGTAAAATTAGAGTTAATTATAAAAAGTGTAATGTTAAATCCCTCATGAGAAATACAGTTAGTTGAAATCAAGACACTAGAGAATAAAGAACTACAAGCTATCACGGCCTTCAGATTATTAAGAAATGGAGACCTTGAAGATAAGGGATGCTATACCCAAGTTTAATGGGCACGGAGACGTTGGTGATTGGATCGACCAAGTGGACATAGCGAAAGACCTACTGGGATTGATTGATCTCAGCAGAGTGATTCCACTCTTCCTAGAGGGAGATGCTTTCGCTGTTTTCAAGCAATTGTCCGAGGAGGAGAAAAAGAGCGAGGCCCTCATTAAAAAGGCACTGAAACGTGCTTTTTCAAAGTCTAAATTTGAGGCCTTCGCCCAGCTCTGTACTAAAAAATGGGAACCGGGTGTCTCGGTGGACGTTTATATCTCTCAGGCAAGAGCACTAGTACATACCATTGCCAAAGACGGCAATCTGGACGACGTAGTGAAAGTGGCCGTCGTTGCAGGAATGCCACCCGAGGTCTGCTCCCAACTTCAAGCAGTACCGAACATCGATTCGATGCCGATGGTGGAGCTCGCCGGAGTAGCAAGGGGCCTCCTAACCAAGCCCGATCTCCAACCGAGTGACCAATACGGGCTCCTAACGAGGGGGATCGAACCTCGTCAACGACATCAGAGGAGAAGAGAGGTGAGGCCGCCCAGGCCCTGGACGTGTTTCAAGTGCGGGAAGGAGGGACATATAGCTCGCTTTTGCCAGGAACGGGGAAACGAAGAGGGGAGTGTGTCAGCGCGAGCACCCTCCCGTCCCGAGGAGCAAGCGCATCACTACCATTAAGGAGGCTCACTATCAATGGGAGGGAAGTAATGGGCCTCATCGATACTGGATGTACCCAGACCATCCTCGGACCCTCCTTTATCAACCTCTCTAAAAGAGGAAGATTTCCCGTTACAGCGTTTGATGGAAATGTCATTCACTGTGACGGCAGTGCCTCCGTCGTAGTAATGCTTGGTGGAGTCTCAACAAGAGTAGAATGCCTTATTAGCTCCAAGATGATTGAAGGAGTCGATGCCATTATCGGGACCGATGTGCTCCGTCACCTCAGGATCTTGATTGAGAAGGGGGAAGTTATAGTCCGCGATCCCCCCGCAGCGTGTGCGATATTAGAGAAAAAGTGGAGGTGAAAGGGAGAAACTTCCGTGCTCATTTCGACGGAAATTCTTGGAATACGTGTTGGGATTGGATCCGCCCTCCAGTGATATTAAATAAGGTCTCACAGTACTCGATTCCGAACCCCATCAGGGAGAGGTTCGAGGGAGAGGTGAAGAGGTGGATCAAAAGTGGATGGATCATTCCTTGTGAATCAAGAGTAGAAGACGGAGTCATCCCGCTGATGGCAGTTGTCCACGAAAAGAAGGGCAAGGTTCGCCCAGTATTGGACTTTCGGGAAGTGAATAACTTTGTAGAATGTAGTGGAGCTGACGCGGACGTCTGCTCTGAGAAATTGAGGTCGTGGAGGCAATGGCCATCCAAGTGTGCCATGCTGGACTTGAAGGATGCCTACATGCAAGTCCACGTCGGAAAGGAGTGTAGCCGCCACCTAAATGTTCGCTTCCAAAACAAGAGCTATGAGCTGCAGAGGCTCGGCTTTGGACTTAATTGTGGGCCGGAGATAATGAAGGCGATCGTTTCACACGTACTATCCCTTGATCCAGCAATCCAGAAAGCTTGCGATCATTACTACGATAATATAATCGTCAATCTAGGGGTCGTCAGTTCCGAGAAAGTGGAGTCTCATCTGAGAAAATACGGTCTTAAAAGTAAGGATTCTGTGCCTCTAAACGAATCAAGAGTATTAGGCCTCGAGCTCGTCCAAACCCAAAATGGCCTTATGTGGAGACGGCCCTCTATGGGGGAGTTAAACATCTCCGGTAAAATCACTAAGCGTGACCTCTTCTCTATATGCGGGAAGCTAGTGGGCCATTTCCCGGTCGGAGGATGGCTGAGAACAGCAGTTGGATTCATGAAGAGATGCTGCACAGGGACCTCATGGGAGGACAGTGCAGGAGAGCTTTCTATTTCCTTACTTGAGGAAGTGATATCAAAAGTGGAACGGGACGATCCCGTGAGAGGAAGGTGGAACGTCCGGCCAGGAGGGAACTGCGAGTTATGGTGCGATGCAAGTTCGTTGGCGTACGGGGCTGCGATAGTAAAGGACGGTGCAGTCATTGAAGATGGGGCCTGGCTACGGGCGAAGGAAGACGGGGACCACATTAACATGGCAGAGCTCACTGCTGTCATAAAAGGGGTGAACTTGGCGTTAAAGTGGGGGAAAACGAAGCTGGACATTTTCGTCGATTCCGCATCAGTTTATTCATGGCTTAAATCCACTTTGACACGCGACAAGAAGATAAGGGTGTCGGGGATCTCAGAAATGCTTATCAAGCGGAGACTATCGATTCTGAGGGAGACATTAGAGGAGTACGGCGTCAATTGGGATGTAAGTCTCGTTCCCTCGTCAGTAAATAAGGCGGATCAATTAACTCGGGTTCCTAGAGACTGGATCATTAGGGCCAAGAACAAGACTCCTCTTCCCGCTCGCATCAGTTATAAAACAGTGAAAAGGACTCATGAACTACATCATAGAGGAGGGGACGTAACTCTTCACTTCGCTCAAAAGGTCGATCCAGGAGTTACAAAAGACGTGGTGAAAGAAGTAATTAAGTCATGTGAAGTATGCAAATCAATTTCTCCACAACCTATTTTGTCTGTTGGGGGTTCGTTGTCGGTACCTTCAAACTGGAAACGAGTCGCCATTGATATCACCCATGTCGGATCTAAGAAGTTTTTGACCGTGGTGGATTGTGGCCCATCTCGGTTCGCGATCTGGCGTGAGGTAAACCAAGAAAGTATTCCTGAGGTAGTCAATACATCTGTCATATTTCTCCGTGGTTCTTCGTCTGGAATACCAAGATGTGTTTGATCCCTGGCTCCTTGTTGAATCAAGTCCATCAATCCAATGTTTTGTCCCCATTCCAAGCTCTCTCTTCGATAAGCCTTATGAAGGATTGCACGATTGCATACAGATCAAATGCATGGAGTCAGACAATGCTAGGATCTGAGACACAATTGTTAGACGTGTGAAATGATCCAATACTGATAATAGTCGACTTGACCAGGACTGACTTTCTTCCTCACCGTCTTATAACTCAAGCTAGCTCTTTAGCCACAGGTGAAAAATCATTAATTTCACTCTCTAGAGTGGAATCAAAGTCAGTCTTCCTCTTGTGTTAAAACAGCTTTTATTGATTTCAGATTCATGCTCAAGATAAGGATGAAGAGTGTCAAACCAAGAATAACGTCGGAATGCGGATTTGATGTTCTTTAATGATGGAAGGATTTACGGCTGAGAACACTTAATCAGTCATCAAAGTTGAGCCCAAGGAGGGATCCACCATATATGATGAAACTGAAGCAACTTGCTCGATTACATCTTTAAATAAGATATTGTAGCGGATTGACCTGCTTACTAACAGCAGATCTACCTACCACTTCTTATCTCACACCTCAGCAGGTTCTTAATCATAAGTACTCTTGTCTGCGGCTATATAAGCTGCAGGCAAGAGCTTAATAAATACACTCTTTCACTTAAACTCTGAGTCGTCATTTCTCCTCCTCCTTCGCGCTACAATATATTAATTTCTTATCAACACATTTTTTTATCTTCTACATATGAGTTGAAATATATTACAGTCATAAAATTAAACTCTCTGGTCACTTACTCATTTATTTATATTACTAAATCAGATACACAAGTAAATACTAAAATCTATTGTTCGTTTTTGCACACAGACACTATTGCAGAGGAGATATTTTTTGTAATTTAATGTTTATTGCTTTTGCTTACCCCGTTGGCTTATTCAACCATTTATATGCAGGGGTTGTATATTAACTATTCAAACAGTTAATGATTTCATACACATCACTAAATACATTCAAATCGATTTGTTAAAACTTGCAAGTACCTGATCGCAGTGGATTCAATGATGTCAATAATAATATTGACAAAGGTGCTCAAATGATACTCATTCTTTTCACTCGATGTTTCTTTCCTCTGATGTACTAAAAACTGGTTGATAAAAATATTTTATTTTAAGTTCGAGGCTCTTTTAACAAAAAAAACTTTTTTGGGTGGCCCATGGACCATTGATTTGGATCTTAGTAAGTCGATGAAAACAAAGGATTTCAAATACTATGGAAATTTGTGGCAGACATTATAAATGCCATCAACGGATATCGGGATTGCCTACCACTTTGTTTTATTTGATTAAAGTATGCTTAAGCTAAACTGACATAAAGCAATATGGTATTTGCTTATATGTGTATTACTCTCAGACAAAAATATTTTTTAAAGACACTATTAAGTTTGTTCATATAACTATTTGTACAAAATTGCAAAGCCTATACATAACATAATATCCATTAAAAATCTAAAATAGATAAATTTCCCAATTATATTTTAATAAATTGAACTTTAAATTATCTTATATTTAAATTGTTTACACATACCACTACTATTACACCAAATGCTATGTCACCTTGTATTATTTATAAAGTATGTCTAAGCTACACTCTCAATAATCAGTATGCTTTTTGCTTCCATATGAATTTCCCCAGGATAATTCTCCCCCTTTAGCTCAGTATATCCCCTACCAGTATAAATAAAAATATTTTAAAATATAAAATTATATACATGAAATTATTTATTTAGACATTCCTTAGCTGATACAAAACATATTAATCATGAAAATTATAAAATGAAATTTTTTCACAATTACATATATAAATATAATTTTAAATATTATTTGTTGTAACATACATTGCTATCATGGCATTTACTGTTGCAAAGTAGCCCTGCTTTTTGCAAACACATCTTTTGGTTCTACAATAAGTTGAGTATGTACAATTGCATTTGAAAAAACCTTGTCCATTTCCATTTGACAAAACTGATGCAGTTTCCCGTAGGCAAACCTTTTTTTAGAATTATCCTGGGGAAATTCATATGGAAGCAAAAACCGTACTGATTATTGAGAGTGTAGCTTATATATATGATGATAGCAAATTCATTGATTTATATATTCCTTCATCTATTAGGAAGCCAAGTCTCTGCTTGCCTCATAATGTCATATTTAATTAATTCAATGATTGTTAGGGGATCCAATCCCAACTTGATTCGCTTTAAAAAAGTATAAGGATTACATTGAAGCAGAGACGTTAGAAGAGTAACGGCCTGTTTACGAACATTAGAGGACTTATCCTGTAGGCGGCCAAGCGTGCGCTTGAGCACGCTATTCTGTCGACTAAGGGGAATGGCCTTGGCCACACATAGCTTACTCCACATGGCTAAAACAGAGGAGCGAACATGTGCATTGCTGTCATGTATATAATCTTCGAGGTATTCCAGGAACTGACTGCGGTTCTCTTTACTGATATCGTCTAAGT
The DNA here is from genome assembly GCA_013387185.1 of Caligus rogercresseyi. Classification (NCBI taxonomy): domain Eukaryota; kingdom Metazoa; phylum Arthropoda; class Copepoda; order Siphonostomatoida; family Caligidae; genus Caligus; species Caligus rogercresseyi. The sequence goes on from CP045910.1 coordinate 3,574,772, forward strand.
CCTCTTTGGAGAGGACTCTCATAACGATCTCTCCAAGGATGTTAAGGATGCACTTGCGCATCATGTAGGATTCGCCGTCTAAGTGGTGTATGAGGAGACTTAAAGAAGGCTTCACGGAGTCGGGAAGGCGCTCAGTGATCTCTAGGAGAAAGGAGGAATAGGACTTAGTGGCAGAGGCATCACGGCTGAGTTCCTTTGAGTCTAAACGAGATATTTCCTGTATGACCTCCATGACAATGGATCGACACCCGTATTCTCTAAAAAATACCTCTACAGCCTCTGCGAGGGGGGACACCATGTGTTCAAAAAGCTTAAGCTCCTGTACGAGATTAAAGCTACATGAGAGGGAGTAGTCAAAGCGGGCATTCAGAGAGCCGAGTATTTGATAGACGGATAGGCGGACGTTTTTGTAGCGGACATGGGCCATTATGGGGTTTTCAAGGGTGCGAAATGCGGCATTTGCAAAGCAATTGATAAAGTCCTCTTCGGCCACGGGTGGATCGAAGACGCGATGGAGGCTGAGCTGAAGGATTATGTACATAAAGTGAAGGGTTTTGAGGCGGGATTCCTCCCAAGAGATGCTTTCCTCGCTATCTTTCTTCTTCTTGCCGGTTAATAGGGATTGGCGCTCGATGCTCTCGCGTTCTAAGAGCTCAGAGAGCTGCGTGATGAGGTAAACAATCATTTTCATGTCTGTGAGTAACTCAGACTTGGTCTGCGGGTCTGAAAAAAAAAAACGAATGGAAAAGTTAAGTGATATGTTATATAAATTTATACCCAAATACATCCTATAAATGCATGTAAATAAATATTTTATGTTCAGCCCCCCAAAAATCACATTTGAATGCAATAAGTCAGTCCGTTTTGTAGTGTAAATTTTCTGATCTACTTATATCGAAATGGTTTGTTAGATAATAAAATAGTTATACACGTAAATAATTACCAAAACAGCCTTATAATACATTTAAAAATACAGTTTTAATTAGGCTGTTTAATTATAAAATCATATATTTGCATCTTCTAGGGATTCATTTAGAAATCAACGTAATGGAGATATTTAGGCTATTCTAAGGATAAGGATATATATAAAACAACACAAATTGCCGAATAAAATTACACTATACTACTAAGAGCTATAAGAAATCTCCCAAAAAAGAAAGTCAAAAAGCCGATATATATATATTGTGAAAGTTTGAACAAAATCAAATCATGTTTACTGTCTCCTCAACGAATCCAAAAGTTATCTTGTACACTTATGTACTATTTATTTATACATTCAATCGCCTCCAATGTCATAAATGCTATTATAAAATAATTGAATAAAATGTAGGTAGAATCTCAAGCCAATTCAAAATTATCGTATATACTTAATGAAAGTTTAAAGTACATTTTTTTATACCCCAAAACTTTGATGAATCGTGTATTTTTGTGCGTGCATATAAAAAACCAAAACTACTTATGAATCCGTACACATTCCTCTATGTATTTAGTTCCGAGAGTTGAGCCATGCATTAAAACATGATACAAGTCTTTCTCTCTTTATAAGTGAGGTATTTCGTCATAAGAAGTCATCCTTTTCGTCTCCAAGGAGAGTCGATGATGACGTCTCCCCCACCAATAACTAACTAAGCACAAACATAGAAAGAAATAATCCATGGAATGGAACTCATTGATCTTATAATAATAATAATATGAATTCAAAACTTCATGGCTGGATTTCCCAGTCGGTGAGTCAATGGACTAATAATTCCTCTTTGAATGCAAGGCATCTAGCCCCCTCCAATGAGCCATGAGATATATCCTATGGCTAGCTAGCGTTTGAGCGTGACGAAGACGTCGAGAAGGATCCTTCCTCCTTCGGAGGTCTTTCACTGCTTCCAGACAGTCAAATGAAGACACCCTTCCCCAAGGGTTAGATCTCTGTCTTGTGGGAAGGAAATATGACAATTTGATAGTATTTATAAGTGAATGCAATGTGACTTGTGACTTGGTGGAAGCAGGAATTCAGTCCTTCTCTGTAGATAAATAAAGTTAAAATTGTGTTAACGGCCACCTGACTATAGCAGTTGCTTGCCGCCGAAGGCAGCCAAGGAATTTAACCCTGAAGATGAAGGGCAAAATATATAAGCCTATGTGTACATGGTGGCCAACTGTTTATCACGGATACTTTTTTGAGGTTTCCTTGAGTGGTGACAGCTATTAACCTTAAGCTAAGGTGTATATATATATATATATATATATATATAGGCAAACATGAGTGCTCAGTCACTTGTATATAACGGTTGCATCATGATAGTGGCCATTAAAACTAATCCCGAAGAAAAAAAAATATATATGACCGAATATATATATTGATAATTTGATACTCATCTGAGAACAAATCCGACATGATAAAAAATAGTTTGAATAACATCGTCAACCCATCTCCATATTCAAGTCGTCATCCGTCCACTAAGAGATAACACTTCTGAACTCTTTTAGCAGAGTCGTTGATTCTTCTGATATAGATCACGATCATAGTCACTCCTAGGAGAGGATACGATCGTGATTTCTTACAAGAGCGTCAACAACTCTACTGGACCTCAATGTATATACTGCGACATATATATATATATATATATATATATATATATATATATATATATATATATATATATATATATATATATATATATATCCTCTAAAATAGAATCTTTCCTGCTTGTGAGTGATTGAGTGAGTTCTTACCCTGTTGTTCCATGGAGAGAAGTCCGTCCAGGCGAGTGATCAAATGCTCCCCGGAGATCAAGAGGCATTGATGCGCTGTGGACTTGATCCCGGAGGGGAGGTCCTCATGGAAGCGAGAGATCACGGAGTAAAAGACGTCGAACCAATCCCGAGACAAATAAAAGGAACCATTATGGCCCACTTCAAACTCCACTTCCTGGAAGAAGAAAGAAAATGAAGAGAAGTATTGAGAAATCAAAAGAACTTCATTTCTTCATGACATTCTTACTTTCAATTTGGGTTTGAGGTCGCGAATGTTATAGATGTTCCTCACAATGTATTGATCCAGGGAGTCCGCAGAGCGGAGATTCTCCCGCTCCATGGGGATCACAAAGTTCAACACCACCATGGCTAAAGGGATACACGAGGAGGACACGAGGCCGAGTAGGAGATCCGATCCCGGATGATGGGGTGGGGTAATCAAATGTAGGGGCAAAAAGTATAATTCGGGGAGAATCCGTTTGTTGTACAAAGCTTTTAGACGAAGTGGCGGTTGAAAATGGCATTGATTTCATCAAATCCACAATTTCACACATTTTATTTATATTTAATCATGAATACGAGGATTTGAGGTCAAGATTTCATTTATTTCATCAAATCCACGATTTATCACATTTTATTTAGATTTAATTTCGAATCATGAATCCAGTGTTTTGAGTCTTAAGGAATGGACTTGTTGGATTGTGTTTTGGGGGTGAAAGTCAACCATTTCACGAATTATATATTTCATTATTATTGAATGTAGTCCTAAGGTAGACTACTTATTCCAATCGGATCCTCAGTTGTTTCTCTATACCAATAGTGTTGTTTGATATAGAATATTCGACGAATACTGGATCCAAAGGATTTCTCATCATTCCCATGATAAGTGAGTCTTCTCACTTTGGGTCAGAATCCATCTATGGAGTTATCATATTGACAATGAATCAATGAAATATTAAGTTAAAATAATTATTTCCATAAAAGCTTTGGGTTTTTTTGCTGTTTCAATGCACCTTTTAACACGTTTTAATCAACATTTACTGATGAAGAAACGATGCTGCTTCTATCTAAATATGTCCAAAGGTATTACCTAAATACATTTTTTATTTTTTGAAATGTCCCTTTTAACTATATATATATATATATATATATATATATATATATATATACATTTAATGATGTGGCAACTCGACTTGACTCCAATGAGCTCAAGTTGTATATCTCCTTCAAAATGCACCGTTAAAGAACTCTGTATATTTAATATTTATTATATATATATCTATAGAAAAAATCATCCAATCAATTCCTTTCCAATCATCAATTCCTTTGCAATCATTCCCATCCGCCTATCCGGATGCTCCGAGAGGTCATAGATGACCGTAATGGCGGCCTTGGCCATGGGGATATAGTCGAAGCGTTCTTTGGAGGACATGCCTTGGACAAGAATCTTGTGCAGGCTCTCAAAGAGTGGATCATCTTCATCAAAGCGATGTGGGGTCTCTAAGGAGTCGGATTTGAAGGGAGGAACGATTTTCATAAGGGCCTTACAGGCCTCAGTCACGAGACGGAAACTCTTATGCCCTCTTGGGCCAAAGGCATGCTCAACAAGGATAGGGATATTGCTGGAGACCACAGAGGGCTCTTTAAGAGCAATCATCCCAATAAGAAGCAGGGCATCACACGCAGATTCCTCAGATGTGTCCGGCATGACGTGCGTAAATATCTGCCAAAGAATGGTATAGCAGTCCTTTTGTATATCTCTGCTATCCACCAATAAACCAACGAGGGCTTCAAGTGAGGCACATTCCCCCAAGGTAGCTCCACGCACAAGCACAATCAGATTTTTAACGACTTGCAGAGATCCACCCGAGCTACTCCCCACATCGATAAACAGTCGCTTATACGCCTTCACAACCGCATCCTTGACAACAGCCTCCTGTGACCAAATAAGGGACAACATCCGTCGAACGCCCATCATGGCGTTCAACAAACCAAACTCAAAGGCCGTCACAAAGAAGTCTATGGCCTCAAGGATATCAGATACCTGCTTGGATGCAAGAAGTTGGCACATGCAGGGCAGAGAGTCATTCATGAGGCAACCAAAAGACACGGAGTCCTTCAAATAGGCCACAAGGATCCTCTGTTTGCCTAAGGACTCATCCTCGGGCCCTGGAAGAGGGGATACTTCAAAGAAACTCTTGATGCCTCCATAAATGTCCTCATCTTCATCAAAGTCCTCATCGTCGTAAATATCCCACCTATGGGACCTAGCTATAGCCTCATCGTCCCATTTTTTGATATCCTGTCCTTTAGAGGCCGCTGCCTCCAGCTCTTCATACTTTTTATTCTCCTCAGAAAGCTGTGACTCAAGCTCTTCGATGGGAAGAGAAAAAGTATAAGGATTACATTGAAGCAGAGACGTTAGAAGAGTAACGGCCTGTTTACGAACATTAGAGGACTTATCCTGTAGGCGGCCAAGCGTGCGCTTGAGCACGCTATTCTGTCGACTAAGGGGAATGGCCTTGGCCACACATAGCTTACTCCACATGGCTAAAACAGAGGAGCGAACATGTGCATTGCTGTCATGTATATAATCTTCGAGGTATTCCAGGAACTGACTGCGGTTCTCTTTACTGATATCGTCTAAGTCCTCTTTGGAGAGGACTCTCATAACGATCTCTCCAAGGATGTTAAGGATGCACTTGCGCATCATGTAGGATTCGCCGTCTAAGTGGTGTATGAGGAGACTTAAAGAAGGCTTCACGGAGTCGGGAAGGCGCTCAGTGATCTCTAGGAGAAAGGAGGAATAGGACTTAGTGGCAGAGGCATCACGGCTGAGTTCCTTTGAGTCTAAACGAGATATTTCCTGTATGACCTCCATGACAATGGATCGACACCCGTATTCTCTAAAAAATACCTCTACAGCCTCTGCGAGGGGGGACACCATGTGTTCAAAAAGCTTAAGCTCCTGTACGAGATTAAAGCTACATGAGAGGGAGTAGTCAAAGCGGGCATTCAGAGAGCCGAGTATTTGATAGACGGATAGGCGGACGTTTTTGTAGCGGACATGGGCCATTATGGGGTTTTCAAGGGTGCGAAATGCGGCATTTGCAAAGCAATTGATAAAGTCCTCTTCGGCCACGGGTGGATCGAAGACGCGATGGAGGCTGAGCTGAAGGATTATGTACATAAAGTGAAGGGTTTTGAGGCGGGATTCCTCCCAAGAGATGCTTTCCTCGCTATCTTTCTTCTTCTTGCCGGTTAATAGGGATTGGCGCTCGATGCTCTCGCGTTCTAAGAGCTCAGAGAGCTGCGTGATGAGGTAAACAATCATTTTCATGTCTGTGAGTAACTCAGACTTGGTCTGCGGGTCTGAAAAAAAAAAACGAATGGAAAAGTTAAGTGATATGTTATATAAATTTATACCCAAATACATCCTATAAATGCATGTAAATAAATATTTTATGTTCAGCCCCCCAAAAATCACATTTGAATGCAATAAGTCAGTCCGTTTTGTAGTGTAAATTTTCTGATCTACTTATATCGAAATGGTTTGTTAGATAATAAAATAGTTATACACGTAAATAATTACCAAAACAGCCTTATAATACATTTAAAAATACAGTTTTAATTAGGCTGTTTAATTATAAAATCATATATTTGCATCTTCTAGGGATTCATTTAGAAATCAACGTAATGGAGATATTTAGGCTATTCTAAGGATAAGGATATATATAAAACAACACAAATTGCCGAATAAAATTACACTATACTACTAAGAGCTATAAGAAATCTCCCAAAAAAGAAAGTCAAAAAGCCGATATATATATATTGTGAAAGTTTGAACAAAATCAAATCATGTTTACTGTCTCCTCAACGAATCCAAAAGTTATCTTGTACACTTATGTACTATTTATTTATACATTCAATCGCCTCCAATGTCATAAATGCTATTATAAAATAATTGAATAAAATGTAGGTAGAATCTCAAGCCAATTCAAAATTATCGTATATACTTAATGAAAGTTTAAAGTACATTTTTTTATACCCCAAAACTTTGATGAATCGTGTATTTTTGTGCGTGCATATAAAAAACCAAAACTACTTATGAATCCGTACACATTCCTCTATGTATTTAGTTCCGAGAGTTGAGCCATGCATTAAAACATGATACAAGTCTTTCTCTCTTTATAAGTGAGGTATTTCGTCATAAGAAGTCATCCTTTTCGTCTCCAAGGAGAGTCGATGATGACGTCTCCCCCACCAATAACTAACTAAGCACAAACATAGAAAGAAATAATCCATGGAATGGAACTCATTGATCTTATAATAATAATAATATGAATTCAAAACTTCATGGCTGGATTTCCCAGTCGGTGAGTCAATGGACTAATAATTCCTCTTTGAATGCAAGGCATCTAGCCCCCTCCAATGAGCCATGAGATATATCCTATGGCTAGCTAGCGTTTGAGCGTGACGAAGACGTCGAGAAGGATCCTTCCTCCTTCGGAGGTCTTTCACTGCTTCCAGACAGTCAAATGAAGACACCCTTCCCCAAGGGTTAGATCTCTGTCTTGTGGGAAGGAAATATGACAATTTGATAGTATTTATAAGTGAATGCAATGTGACTTGTGACTTGGTGGAAGCAGGAATTCAGTCCTTCTCTGTAGATAAATAAAGTTAAAATTGTGTTAACGGCCACCTGACTATAGCAGTTGCTTGCCGCCGAAGGCAGCCAAGGAATTTAACCCTGAAGATGAAGGGCAAAATATATAAGCCTATGTGTACATGGTGGCCAACTGTTTATCACGGATACTTTTTTGAGGTTTCCTTGAGTGGTGACAGCTATTAACCTTAAGCTATATATATATATATATATATATATATATATATATATATATATATATATATATATAGGCAAACATGAGTGCTCAGTCACTTGTATATAACGGTTGCATCATGATAGTGGCCATTAAAACTAATCCCGAAGAAAAAAAAATATATATGACCGAATATATATATTGATAATTTGATACTCATCTGAGAACAAATCCGACATGATAAAAAATAGTTTGAATAACATCGTCAACCCATCTCCATATTCAAGTCGTCATCCGTCCACTAAGAGATAACACTTCTGAACTCTTTTAGCAGAGTCGTTGATTCTTCTGATATAGATCACGATCATAGTCACTCCTAGGAGAGGATACGATCGTGATTTCTTACAAGAGCGTCAACAACTCTACTGGACCTCAATGTATATACTGCGACATATATATATATATATATATATATATATATATATATATATATATATATATATATATATATATATATATATCCTCTAAAATAGAATCTTTCCTGCTTGTGAGTGATTGAGTGAGTTCTTACCCTGTTGTTCCATGGAGAGAAGTCCGTCCAGGCGAGTGATCAAATGCTCCCCGGAGATCAAGAGGCATTGATGCGCTGTGGACTTGATCCCGGAGGGGAGGTCCTCATGGAAGCGAGAGATCACGGAGTAAAAGACGTCGAACCAATCCCGAGACAAATAAAAGGAACCATTATGGCCCACTTCAAACTCCACTTCCTGGAAGAAGAAAGAAAATGAAGAGAAGTATTGAGAAATCAAAAGAACTTCATTTCTTCATGACATTCTTACTTTCAATTTGGGTTTGAGGTCGCGAATGTTATAGATGTTCCTCACAATGTATTGATCCAGGGAGTCCGCAGAGCGGAGATTCTCCCGCTCCATGGGGATCACAAAGTTCAACACCACCATGGCTAAAGGGATACACGAGGAGGACACGAGGCCGAGTAGGAGATCCGATCCCGGATGATGGGGTGGGGTAATCAAATGTAGGGGCAAAAAGTATAATTCGGGGAGAATCCGTTTGTTGTACAAAGCTTTTAGACGAAGTGGCGGTTGAAAATGGCATTGATTTCATCAAATCCACAATTTCACACATTTTATTTATATTTAATCATGAATACGAGGATTTGAGGTCAAGATTTCATTTATTTCATCAAATCCACGATTTATCACATTTTATTTAGATTTAATTTCGAATCATGAATCCAGTGTTTTGAGTCTTAAGGAATGGACTTGTTGGATTGTGTTTTGGGGGTGAAAGTCAACCATTTCACGAATTATATATTTCATTATTATTGAATGTAGTCCTAAGGTAGACTACTTATTCCAATCGGATCCTCAGTTGTTTCTCTATACCAATAGTGTTGTTTGATATAGAATATTCGACGAATACTGGATCCAAAGGATTTCTCATCATTCCCATGATAAGTGAGTCTTCTCACTTTGGGTCAGAATCCATCTATGGAGTTATCATATTGACAATGAATCAATGAAATATTAAGTTAAAATAATTATTTCCATAAAAGCTTTGGGTTTTTTTGCTGTTTCAATGCACCTTTTAACACGTTTTAATCAACATTTACTGATGAAGAAACGATGCTGCTTCTATCTAAATATGTCCAAAGGTATTACCTAAATACATTTTTTATTTTTTGAAATGTCCCTTTTAACTATATATATATATATATATATATATATATATATATATACATTTAATGATGTGGCAACTCGACTTGACTCCAATGAGCTCAAGTTGTATATCTCCTTCAAAATGCACCGTTAAAGAACTCTGTATATTTAATATTTATTATATATATATCTATAGAAAAAATCATCCAATCAATTCCTTTCCAATCATCAATTCCTTTGCAATCATTCCCATCCGCCTATCCGGATGCTCCGAGAGGTCATAGATGACCGTAATGGCGGCCTTGGCCATGGGGATATAGTCGAAGCGTTCTTTGGAGGACATGCCTTGGACAAGAATCTTGTGCAGGCTCTCAAAGAGTGGATCATCTTCATCAAAGCGATGTGGGGTCTCTAAGGAGTCGGATTTGAAGGGAGGAACGATTTTCATAAGGGCCTTACAGGCCTCAGTCACGAGACGGAAACTCTTATGCCCTCTTGGGCCAAAGGCATGCTCAACAAGGATAGGGATATTGCTGGAGACCACAGAGGGCTCTTTAAGAGCAATCATCCCAATAAGAAGCAGGGCATCACACGCAGATTCCTCAGATGTGTCCGGCATGACGTGCGTAAATATCTGCCAAAGAATGGTATAGCAGTCCTTTTGTATATCTCTGCTATCCACCAATAAACCAACGAGGGCTTCAAGTGAGGCACATTCCCCCAAGGTAGCTCCACGCACAAGCACAATCAGATTTTTAACGACTTGCAGAGATCCACCCGAGCTACTCCCCACATCGATAAACAGTCGCTTATACGCCTTCACAACCGCATCCTTGACAACAGCCTCCTGTGACCAAATAAGGGACAACATCCGTCGAACGCCCATCATGGCGTTCAACAAACCAAACTCAAAGGCCGTCACAAAGAAGTCTATGGCCTCAAGGATATCAGATACCTGCTTGGATGCAAGAAGTTGGCACATGCAGGGCAGAGAGTCATTCATGAGGCGACCAAAAGACACGGAGTCCTTCAAATAGGCCACAAGGATCCTCTGTTTGCCTAAGGACTCATCCTCGGGCCCTGGAAGAGGGGATACTTCAAAGAAACTCTTGATGCCTCCATAAATGTCCTCATCTTCATCAAAGTCCTCATCGTCGTAAATATCCCACCTATGGGACCTAGCTATAGCCTCATCGTCCCATTTTTTGATATCCTGTCCTTTAGAGGCCGCTGCCTCCAGCTCTTCATACTTTTTATTCTCCTCAGAAAGCTGTGACTCAAGCTCTTCGATGGGAAGAGAAAAAGTATAAGGATTACATTGAAGCAGAGACGTTAGAAGAGTAACGGCCTGTTTACGAACATTAGAGGACTTATCCTGTAGGCGGCCAAGCGTGCGCTTGAGCACGCTATTCTGTCGACTAAGGGGAATGGCCTTGGCCACACATAGCTTACTCCACATGGCTAAAACAGAGGAGCGAACATGTGCATTGCTGTCATGTATATAATCTTCGAGGTATTCCAGGAACTGACTGCGGTTCTCTTTACTGATATCGTCTAAGTCCTCTTTGGAGAGGACTCTCATAACGATCTCTCCAAGGATGTTAAGGATGCACTTGCGCATCATGTAGGATTCGCCGTCTAAGTGGTGTATGAGGAGACTTAAAGAAGGCTTCACGGAGTCGGGAAGGCGCTCAGTGATCTCTAGGAGAAAGGAGGAATAGGACTTAGTGGCAGAGGCATCACGGCTGAGTTCCTTTGAGTCTAAACGAGATATTTCCTGTATGACCTCCATGACAATGGATCGACACCCGTATTCTCTAAAAAATACCTCTACAGCCTCTGCGAGGGGGGACACCATGTGTTCAAAAAGCTTAAGCTCCTGTACGAGATTAAAGCTACATGAGAGGGAGTAGTCAAAGCGGGCATTCAGAGAGCCGAGTATTTGATAGACGGATAGGCGGACGTTTTTGTAGCGGACATGGGCCATTATGGGGTTTTCAAGGGTGCGAAATGCGGCATTTGCAAAGCAATTGATAAAGTCCTCTTCGGCCACGGGTGGATCGAAGACGCGATGGAGGCTGAGCTGAAGGATTATGTACATAAAGTGAAGGGTTTTGAGGCGGGATTCCTCCCAAGAGATGCTTTCCTCGCTATCTTTCTTCTTCTTGCCGGTTAATAGGGATTGGCGCTCGATGCTCTCGCGTTCTAAGAGCTCAGAGAGCTGCGTGATGAGGTAAACAATCATTTTCATGTCTGTGAGTAACTCAGACTTGGTCTGCGGGTCTGAAAAAAAAAAAACGAATGGAAAAGTTAAGTGATATGTTATATAAATTTATACCCAAATACATCCTATAAATGCATGTAAATAAATATTTTATGTTCAGCCCCCCAAAAATCACATTTGAATGCAATAAGTCAGTCCGTTTTGTAGTGTAAATTTTCTGATCTACTTATATCGAAATGGTTTGTTAGATAATAAAATAGTTATACACGTAAATAATTACCAAAACAGCCTTATAATACATTTAAAAATACAGTTTTAATTAGGCTGTTTAATTATAAAATCATATATTTGCATCTTCTAGGGATTCATTTAGAAATCAACGTAATGGAGATATTTAGGCTATTCTAAGGATAAGGATATATATAAAACAACACAAATTGCCGAATAAAATTACACTATACTACTAAGAGCTATAAGAAATCTCCCAAAAAAGAAAGTCAAAAAGCCGATATATATATATTGTGAAAGTTTGAACAAAATCAAATCATGTTTACTGTCTCCTCAACGAATCCAAAAGTTATCTTGTACACTTATGTACTATTTATTTATACATTCAATCGCCTCCAATGTCATAAATGCTATTATAAAATAATTGAATAAAATGTAGGTAGAATCTCAAGCCAATTCAAATTATCGTATATACTTAATGAAAGTTTAAAGTACATTTTTTTATACCCCAAAACTTTGATGAATCGTGTATTTTTGTGCGTGCATATAAAAAACCAAAACTACTTATGAATCCGTACACATTCCTCTATGTATTTAGTTCCGAGAGTTGAGCCATGCATTAAAACATGATACAAGTCTTTCTCTCTTTATAAGTGAGGTATTTCGTCATAAGAAGTCATCCTTTTCGTCTCCAAGGAGAGTCGATGATGACGTCTCCCCCACCAATAACTAACTAAGCACAAACATAGAAAGAAATAATCCATGGAATGGAACTCATTGATCTTATAATAATAATAATATGAATTCAAAACTTCATGGCTGGATTTCCCAGTCGGTGAGTCAATGGACTAATAATTCCTCTTTGAATGCAAGGCATCTAGCCCCCTCCAATGAGCCATGAGATATATCCTATGGCTAGCTAGCGTTTGAGCGTGACGAAGACGTCGAGAAGGATCCTTCCTCCTTCGGAGGTCTTTCACTGCTTCCAGACAGTCAAATGAAGACACCCTTCCCCAAGGGTTAGATCTCTGTCTTGTGGGAAGGAAATATGACAATTTGATAGTATTTATAAGTGAATGCAATGTGACTTGTGACTTGGTGGAAGCAGGAATTCAGTCCTTCTCTGTAGATAAATAAAGTTAAAATTGTGTTAACGGCCACCTGACTATAGCAGTTGCTTGCCGCCGAAGGCAGCCAAGGAATTTAACCCTGAAGATGAAGGGCAAAATATATAAGCCTATGTGTACATGGTGGCCAACTGTTTATCACGGATACTTTTTTGAGGTTTCCTTGAGTGGTGACAGCTATTAACCTTAAGCTAAGGTGTATATATATATATATATATATATATATATATATATATATATATATATATATATAGGCAAACATGAGTGCTCAGTCACTTGTATATAACGGTTGCATCATGATAGTGGCCATTAAAACTAATCCCGAAGAAAAAAAAATATATATGACCGAATATATATTGATAATTTGATACTCATCTGAGAACAAATCCGACATGATAAAAAATAGTTTGAATAACATCGTCAACCCATCTCCATATTCAAGTCGTCATCCGTCCACTAAGAGATAACACTTCTGAACTCTTTTAGCAGAGTCGTTGATTCTTCTGATATAGATCACGATCATAGTCACTCCTAGGAGAGGATACGATCGTGATTTCTTACAAGAGCGTCAACAACTCTACTGGACCTCAATGTATATACTGCGACATATATATATATATATATATATATATATATATATATATATATATATATATATATATATATATATATATATCCTCTAAAATAGAATCTTTCCTGCTTGTGAGTGATTGAGTGAGTTCTTACCCTGTTGTTCCATGGAGAGAAGTCCGTCCAGGCGAGTGATCAAATGCTCCCCGGAGATCAAGAGGCATTGATGCGCTGTGGACTTGATCCCGGAGGGGAGGTCCTCATGGAAGCGAGAGATCACGGAGTAAAAGACGTCGAACCAATCCCGAGACAAATAAAAGGAACCATTATGGCCCACTTCAAACTCCACTTCCTGGAAGAAGAAAGAAAATGAAGAGAAGTATTGAGAAATCAAAAGAACTTCATTTCTTCATGACATTCTTACTTTCAATTTGGGTTTGAGGTCGCGAATGTTATAGATGTTCCTCACAATGTATTGATCCAGGGAGTCCGCAGAGCGGAGATTCTCCCGCTCCATGGGGATCACAAAGTTCAACACCACCATGGCTAAAGGGATACACGAGGAGGACACGAGGCCGAGTAGGAGATCCGATCCGGATGATGGGGTGGGGTAATCAAATGTAGGGGCAAAAAGTATAATTCGGGGAGAATCCGTTTGTTGTACAAAGCTTTTAGACGAAGTGGCGGTTGAAAATGGCATTGATTTCATCAAATCCACAATTTCACACATTTTATTTATATTTAATCATGAATACGAGGATTTGAGGTCAAGATTTCATTTATTTCATCAAATCCACGATTTATCACATTTTATTTAGATTTAATTTCGAATCATGAATCCAGTGTTTTGAGTCTTAAGGAATGGACTTGTTGGATTGTGTTTTGGGGGTGAAAGTCAACCATTTCACGAATTATATATTTCATTATTATTGAATGTAGTCCTAAGGTAGACTACTTATTCCAATCGGATCCTCAGTTGTTTCTCTATACCAATAGTGTTGTTTGATATAGAATATTCGACGAATACTGGATCCAAAGGATTTCTCATCATTCCCATGATAAGTGAGTCTTCTCACTTTGGGTCAGAATCCATCTATGGAGTTATCATATTGACAATGAATCAATGAAATATTAAGTTAAAATAATTATTTCCATAAAAGCTTTGGGTTTTTTTGCTGTTTCAATGCACCTTTTAACACGTTTTAATCAACATTTACTGATGAAGAAACGATGCTGCTTCTATCTAAATATGTCCAAAGGTATTACCTAAATACATTTTTTATTTTTTGAAATGTCCCTTTTAACTATATATATATATATATATATATATATATATATATATACATTTAATGATGTGGCAACTCGACTTGACTCCAATGAGCTCAAGTTGTATATCTCCTTCAAAATGCACCGTTAAAGAACTCTGTATATTTAATATTTATTATATATATATCTATAGAAAAAATCATCCAATCAATTCCTTTCCAATCATCAATTCCTTTGCAATCATTCCCATCCGCTATCCGGATGCTCCGAGAGGTCATAGATGACCGTAATGGCGGCCTTGGCCATGGGGATATAGTCGAAGCGTTCTTTGGAGGACATGCCTTGGACAAGAATCTTGTGCAGGCTCTCAAAGAGTGGATCATCTTCATCAAAGCGATGTGGGGTCTCTAAGGAGTCGGATTTGAAGGGAGGAACGATTTTCATAAGGGCCTTACAGGCCTCAGTCACGAGACGGAAACTCTTATGCCCTCTTGGGCCAAAGGCATGCTCAACAAGGATAGGGATATTGCTGGAGACCACAGAGGGCTCTTTAAGAGCAATCATCCCAATAAGAAGCAGGGCATCACACGCAGATTCCTCAGATGTGTCCGGCATGACGTGCGTAAATATCTGCCAAAGAATGGTATAGCAGTCCTTTTGTATATCTCTGCTATCCACCAATAAACCAACGAGGGCTTCAAGTGAGGCACATTCCCCAAGGTAGCTCCACGCACAAGCACAATCAGATTTTTAACGACTTGCAGAGATCCACCCGAGCTACTCCCCACATCGATAAACAGTCGCTTATACGCCTTCACACCGCATCCTTGACAACAGCCTCCTGTGACCAAATAAGGGACAACATCCGTCGAACGCCCATCATGGCGTTCAACAAACCAAACTCAAAGGCCGTCACAAAGAAGTCTATGGCCTCAAGGATATCAGATACCTGCTTGGATGCAAGAAGTTGGCACATGCAGGGCAGAGAGTCATTCATGAGGCAACCAAAAGACACGGAGTCCTTCAAATAGGCCACAAGGATCCTCTGTTTGCCTAAGGACTCATCCTCGGGCCCTGGAAGAGGGGATACTTCAAAGAAACTCTTGATGCCTCCATAAATGTCCTCATCTTCATCAAAGTCCTCATCGTCGTAAATATCCCACCTATGGGACCTAGCTATAGCCTCATCGTCCATTTTTTGATATCCTGTCCTTTAGAGGCCGCTGCCTCAGCTCTTCATACTTTTTATTCTCCTCAGAAAGCTGTGACTCAAGCTCTTCGATGGGAAGAGAAAAGTATAAGGATTACATTGAAGCAGAGACGTTAGAAGAGTAACGGCCTGTTTACGAACATTAGAGGACTATCCTGTAGGCGGCAAGCGTGCGCTTGAGCACGCTATTCTGTCGACTAAGGGGAATGGCCTTGGCCACACATAGCTTACTCCACATGGCTAAAAAACAGAGGAGCGAACATGTGCATTGCTGTCATGTATATAATCTTCGAGGTATTCCAGGAACTGACTGCGGTTCTCTTACTGATATCGTCTAAGTCCTCTTTGGAGAGGACTCTCATAACGATCTCTCCAAGGATGTTAAGATGCACTTGCGCATCATTAGGATTCGCGTCTAAGTGGTGTATGAGGAGACTAAAGAAGGCTTCACGGAGTCGGGAAGGCGCTCAGTGATCTCTAGGAGAAAGGGAATAGGACTTAGTGGCAGAGGCATCACGGCTGAGTTCCTTTGAGTCAAAAACGAGATATTTCCTGTATGACCTCCATGACAATGGATCGACCACCCGTATTCTCTAAAAAATACCTCTACAGCCTCTGCGAGGGGGGACACAATGTGTTCAAAAAGCTTAGCTCCTGTACGAGATTAAAGCTACATGAGAGGGAGTAGTCAAAGCGGGCATTCAGAGAGCCGAGTATTTGATAGACGGATAGGCGGACGTTTTGTAGCGGACATGGCCATTATGGGGTTTTCAAGGGTGCGAAATGCGGCATTGCAAAGCAATTGATAAAGTCCTCTTCGGCCACGGGTGGATCGAAGACGCGATGGAGGCTGAGCTGAAGGATTATGTACATAAAGTGAAGGGTTTTGAGGCGGGATTCCTCCAAAAGATGCTTTCCTCGCTATCTTTCTTCTTCTTGCGGTAATAGGGATTGGCGCTCGATGCTCTCGCGTTCTAAGAGCTCAGAGCTGCGTGATGAGGTAAACCATCATTTTCATGTCTGTGAGTAACTCAGACTTGGTCGGCGGGTCGAAAAAAAAAACGAATGGAAAAGTTAAGTGATATGTTATATAATTTATACCCAAATACATCTATAAATGCATGTAAATAAATATTTTATGTTCAGCCCCCAAAAATCACATTTGACTGCAATAAGTCAGTCCGTTTTGTAGTGTAAATTTTCTGATCTACTTATATCGAAATGGTTTAGTTAGTATAATAAAATAGTTATACACGTAAATAATTACCAAAACAGCCTTATAATACATTTAAAAAATACAGTTTAATTAGGCTGTTTAATTATAAAATCATATATTAGCATCTTCTAGGGATTCATTTAGAAATCAACGTAATGGAGTATTTAGGCTATTCTAAGGATAAGGATATAATAAAACAACACAAATTGCCGAATATTACACTATACTACTAAGAGCTATAAGAAATTCCCAAAAAGAAAGTCAAAAAGCCGAATATTATATATTGTGAAAGTTTGAACAAATCAAATCAGTTTACTGTCTCCCACGAATCCAAAAGTTATCTTTACACTTATGTATATTTATTTATACATTCAATCGCCTCCAATGTCATAAATGCTATTATAAATAATTGAATAAAATGTAGGTAGAATCTCAAGCCAATTCAAAATTATCGTATATACTTATGAAAGTTTAAAAGTACATTTTTTTATACCCCAAAACTTTGATGAATCGTGTATTTTTGTGCGTGCATATAAAAAACCAAACTACTTATAATCCGACACATTCCTCTATGTATTTAGTTCGAGAGTTGAGCCATGCATTAACCATGAGACAAGTCTTTCTCTCTTTATAAGTGAGGTATTCGTCATAAGAATCATCCTTTTCGTCTCCAAGGAGATCGAGTGCCGTGCCGTCCCCCCACCAATAACTAACTAAGCACAAACATAGAAAGAAATAATCCATGAATGGAACTCATTGATTTATAATAATAATACTGAATTCAAAACTTCATGCTGGATTTCCAGGCGGTGAGTCAATGGACTAATAATTCCTCTTTGAATGCAAGGCATCTAGCCCCTCCAATGAGCCATGAGATATATCCTATGGCTAGCTAGCGTTTGAGCGTGACGAAGACGTCGAGAAGGATCCTTCCTCCTTCGGAGGTCTTTCACTGCTTCCAGACAGTCAATGAAGACACCCTTCAG
>CP045910.1:3592945-3603109 GCA_013387185.1 Caligus rogercresseyi
AGGACTGTCTCCATAGGCGCCTGTCTGTATATTTTAGGACAACAATATCAGAATGATTGCTTCTCATAGCCTATGAGCCCAACACTCTGGCTCCACAATCGACATTGTCTACATATTTTAAGACAGAAGATACAGAATAAATGTTTCCCATAGCCTATGAGCTCCAAAAATAACTTTTACATAGTCGCCTTGTCTGTATCAGAGACAAGCTGTATCTGTATAGGAGAGTTACGACAATAGATTGGAACAACCAAAGAGCATATATATATATGAGGTCTAGCTTCAGGCAAGCGCTATTGGTTAATTTGTTAAATAACGACCACTTGAGGGCGCTCCTATTTACAGAAAGATAAATATATAAAAATAACTAAGATTAAGTTCCTGATCCCTGTAGTTGGGTAGAGTAAAGGCCTATTTTATTCCGTATTATAATATATATCTTATATAAAAAAATTCGTGATTTAAAAAATTAAAAGATTCCTTGAATAAATTGGATATCTTAATACTAAGCGAGGAATGAATCTTTTTGTTTAATATATATATATATGATGAAATGATAAATAATAGTATCAAGACATAAACAAAGCTCTATTGTAATAGTAATCCTTGACCGCATGACGGCGCCACCATCACCATTCGCCACAAAATCTTGTAGCTGGGTCTCTAGTTATATATACCAAAGAGTCTCTCTGGTAACAACGCAGGGAATGAAAAAAATATTATTGTTCCTATGTTATTCTTAGAATAAACAAATCGAATTTATGACAGAAAATGTGTCTATAAACCTTTAATTTATTGGGGGTATTGTTTCAGTAAATAATACTCTCCCTTATGCATATAACTCCATATTTTATACTGATTTACTAAATAATATAAAAATATATGTAAATCATGTGGTAAAAAAAAAATATCCATACGAAACAATTGTCCCAAAAATATCCTATGTATTGATGAACTGGATTTTATCATTGAACCCGATTTATATATCCCAGATTAGTGAATTATGAATTATAAATGACAAAATGATTTTAAAAAAATATTTTTTTTAGAATTGAAATTATTTTACGACACGTAGTAATAAAAAAATATTTATAAATATTATTTATATTTTTTTATTACTACGTGTTGTAAAATTATTTCAATTAAAAATCAAAAATAAATATTTTTATTTGTAATTTATAATTAATCATTTCACTAATCTGGGATATAAAATTATTATAACATACATGAATTTGATAATTATTTACATATTTTCTCATGCACATACTTCTACTTCCAAACAAATTGGAGGTTTTATTAGCCCTATTTTTTTACTATAGTCGTCTGTTCTCGTAAATGTATGTGTAAACGAATTTTTATATACCTTGATATATATGTATAATTCATGACATTGTGGTATATTCTCCAATGATGATCTAATTATTGAACTGCCATTTCTTTTATTGAATATCCTATTTGTTTCATTTTACTAATTCTTTAACATTGTATAATTTAAATATTCCTTCAACTTTTGTAAACTCCTTAATAAATTTATCCGAACAAAATATTAATCCATCAGAAGAAAATAGATTATTAATGAAATTCTTTTTTTTAAATAGATCTTTAAAGTTTATATTGATTTTATACTTCGAAAAAATATCTCAGAAGACTATTTATTTACAACTCCCTCGATAAATTATAAATATTTTGAGCCTGACTTGAGAGTCAGCTGCTACAAAGACAGTCTCACGACGTAACTCTCCTTATAGGGCTCTGGTCTGTACATTTTAGGACAAAACATATATCAGGATAGCACACACTGGCTTTTTTCCATTTGTGTTAGTCGTATTTTGTGTTTTCTTAAACAATATTGTTGTTGGCATGGATTGACATTGACCAAAGTCAATGCGACAGCTAGTTAAGTTTTAAGAAAATGTAGGGTTTGTCTCAAAATCCTTATTACAAACATTTTCTCTTTTTTAGTTATTTTATGCAAATTGATCGGATCGCTATTTTTTAGTGATTTTCTTCCGATCAAAGATATAAAGATCAGGGCCTTTTGCGATACTCCGATCAGCGATCAAATATCGCTATAATCGCTATTGATCGCCGATCATTAAAACTCCGATCAACAAGCCTGCAGTTATGAATAGGTCGGTGATTTTCTTGCATACTTTTCATGAATGTTTCTATCTTACCAATGACGTCACCGTTTAAATTTACTAACGCAACCTCCGCCTTTGTTTATTTATCTATAATATCGCTCCTTATTTCATCGCTGTCTCAAGAAATTATCTTTCTCTCTCTCTCCGGTCATGGACATCCCCTCAGAGATCGACAAGTCCGCCCGTTCCGTCTTCGTGGGCAACATTCCCTACGAGGCGACGGAGGAAAAGCTCAAAGACATCTTCAGCGAGGTCGGACCCGTTACATCCTTCAAACTCGTCTACGACCGGGAGAACGGTAAGCCCAAGGGCTACGGATTCTGCGAGTACAAAGACGCCGACATGGCACAAAGTGCCATGCGCAACCTCAACGGCTACGAGATCGAGGGCCGAACCCTCCGAGTGGACACGCTTGCACGGAAAAGAACCGCCTTGAATTAGGTGCAAAGAGAATCCTCCGGGGGGGGCGGGGGCACAGGGGAAGAAACCATGGAATGCTCGCCCTACGGGGAGCCCGTACACCCGGATCGAGCTCCCGAAACCATATCCAACGCCGTGGCCTCCCTACCGCCAGAGCAGCTTCTGGCCATCATAAGCGAAATGAAGACCTCTGTACTTCAAAACCCCGAGCAGGCACATCGCATACTCAACCAAAATCCACAACTGGCCTATGCCTCCTACAATCACCGTTATCATGCGAGCAATCGACCCTGAAAGCGCTACATCCCTCCTCATCCAAACCCACCCAAACCACCCGTTTTTCATCAACACCCCAATATAATAATAACAAGCAAATATATGATGGTAATTCCATTCATCCTATCGAGACTTTCGATCCTCCTCTTCTCTTCAAACCATCGACGAAGCGCACAGCAGCAGCCTCCATCCTCTTCTTCTTCACATGATCACCCCCGATCCCATCGCTCCCATCACCGTAATCATCGGGGATTCGGGGATAAATCCTCGGGCCCGTCTACGTCACGAATGTCCTCTCCTGGGGCCGCCTTCAATGATAAGATCCAGAGAAGGCCCAGCTCATCATGCAGGTTCTTCAGCTCACGGATCAACAGATCGCTCTGCTTCCATCGGAACAGCGGCAGAGCATACTGGAGTTGAAATCTCAAATGAATTCAAAGTGAATTTTATTGGATTCCTTGTTCAAAAGAAGGGAAGTGGTTATTTTCTTTTGCATTTTATTAATAATAATTAATTAAACTTAGGGCTTTTGGATGTATTTATTCATGAATTTGTTTAAGATCGAAGCAAAATATTAAGTTATTATGCTTTGCTGTATTTCCATGTTCATCTACAAAAAATAAAGTATTTTAAAGTATGATGTAATTATAAAACACTATATTCAAATTATGTTGTGTTCATACTTTTGGTGTTACAATTTCACGAATTATATATACAATAAAATATGAAAAAAGCAGGAAAATGTTAGATTTACTTCTATAATATGTAGGTTTTGTTTGTTATTTATACAAATAAAATACTATTCCGTTCGTTCGTTTCGTTTCCCTAAGGATCATTAGATCTTGACGAAAATTTAAGATTTTGAGGTCTAATAGAGTAATGTTTAAGGCATATTTTGGTGTTGATGGGAATTTCTCTCCAGAAAATACATTGTTATTTGCCAAAACCATCTTTTTTAACTTATTAAAATAGCCATGTTGGATTTAGACCAAATTTTCATTAGATGCCATTTAGATGATTAAGGCGAGCTTTGAACCCTTTGATGACCTCGCCGGTAAATTTGTTTGCCATATATTTATGAAAAGGAAGAAAAATACACGTTCTTTCCGATTTTTTTAAATAAAAGGGCGTTAGTTTTGAACATTTTTGGTGTTGGCGGATTTTAATAATACTCTGAAGTGTAGGTTCCTATATATATATAATATTACGAGTTCGTTATTTGTTTGGTGGTCTCCCTAACACTTAGTTATATTGATCAACTATGGTTAAGTTTGAAGACCCGAGGAAATATTAGGTTAAACCGGACTTCAAAATTCCTGGGTAACGCCGCGTAGAGAATAAATATATTACCTCCGCCGAAGGAGGTATTGTTTTCACTGGTGTTGGTTGTCAGCAGGATAACTAAAAAAGTACTGAACGGATTCGGATGAAATTTGTGGAGTTGTTGAAAATGCCAAAGGAACAGTGATTAAATTTTGGCATCTCTGAGTGCAGAATTAAGATGCAAAATGAGCTAAATACTAATAACTATTTCAAGTTAGCCTACTCTGCCAATAGATGTCGCTGTGCTGTGAAATCGGGTGCCGGGAGCATCTTCCTCTCGAATTTTCCGTCGAGGGAACCCTCCCCCGTCCCCTACGCCTCCCAGTCGTGAAAAAATCGCCTCGGAAGCTCATAAGGACCCTGTGACGGCGGAGGTTTGCACTCTCTGAGTGTATATATGCCTCTAGTTTTTTTTTGCATTTATATAAATATCAGTTAAGGTTTAAAGCTAACAAAATGGCCGCCATTTTCTCTTTACTTTTCAAGTAACATCATTTCTCATTTGGTAGCACTGTTTTCTACGTTCACCAATTAAAATAATTGCTTAATTACAAAATTTTTTAAATCCATGATAATTGCTGTGGCTCCGCCTTCTTACTCTTACAACCAATCCCGCTCTAGAGCAAAGTCCCATTGTGATTCCTTCATCATAAATCAGGATCACTATCTGATAAGAATATTTTTTTTGATCTGGACTCCAAGGCTGCTTAGTTTATATATGTTACATTTCCAGATAATAGGAATGATATCAAATCGTATAATTTTTTTATTGATGCATTCACAAATTATCTCTTATAAACAGGAACGGAGTGGGAAGAATTATGCCACCGGGACAATTATGCCCTCGCCGGCCTTATACAAGCCCCAATATGCCTTGAGAGGCTGTCAACGGCTGTTTATGTTTCTTGAAGCCAGCGGGCCACCGGGAATAGTCCCGGGTCTACTACCCGTGGGCACCTCCGCCCTGTTTATAAATATAGAATTTTATAGCAATTTGTCGTCTATGATTCATAAGAAATGTACCAAGAAGAAATGACCCAAGATAGAAGAAAAATGATCCTACCAAAAATTGATGTTAGTATGAAATGAATCATGAAAAAGGCCCAAAAACTGGGTAGGCAAGCTTCTGAACGGAATACAAAGAATATATATACTATTTTTCAATTATAATTGAGAAATAATTTTATTTTAGCAATTATAGATGAATGATTCCTTATAATTGTTGTTTTTAGATGAGCAAATATTTATTTAGACAATTTATACGTCATCATTTTCCTTTTCTATCTCGGATCTTTTCATCCTAATATCAATTTTGGATCCATAGAAAAACATTGGTGGAGTGCCCAAATTTATACTTTGAGGCCGTAAACGAGGGATGCCAGGGTGAAATCGGTCAGGGGGCCGGACTGTTTTCAAGTGGGATCTCGGGGGGCCAAATTACCGGTACATTTTTGGCCTGCACACTAACAAAAGTAGATTTAAATTTTTTGATATTGTATCATATTATTTATTTATAAAAACACTTCTCAACCACTAACTTAACGGGCCAAATGAGATTCCATTCGGACCGGTTCCGGCCGCGGCCGCCACCATGCACCACTGCCGTAACACTAAAAAAATTAGTATTTTTGAACCACTTTAGATAATAAAAAATAGTATATATTGCAGACTACTAACAAAAGTTGAGCTAGGAACTATACTTAAAAATATTATTTTTTTTGCATCAATTCAAAGATTGTTTTTTCCTGTGTCCAGAGGAATGTGAACACAGGAACAATGGTTCTAAAAAAGAAGATGAAAACGAATAGAAACAGTGCGAGTTTAGGGAGATATCTTATTTAGAGTGAAAATGTTCTTAAGGGAAGGCTGCCTATGACAATTTGAGTGGATGGCAATGATTCTTGTCGGTCTCCATAGCCCAAACTATGTTTTACATATTATCTCAGGGAAATGATATCAATGACTGATTTAGGGACACAATATTTCATGACTGTGGCCCTGGAAAGCCTTCTCTATGGATAATTTTGAGGGGAACCAAAGGTATTACTTACGTATATCATTTCCCAAATATTATTTTGATATTTACTAACTTGGTACATAAAAATATAAGTATCAAATTCGGTCAAAAATATTTTTTCCTTTAAAAAGTTTATTACTTGTCCAGTGGTTCTTTTTGTCTTACGGCATTCATGATGATAGGGATTACTTTTTATAACTGAGGGAATAAACTACAAATAATCTACCCTTCTTTATATAATAATCAGCTTTGGGTCAAATACACAACAACATTAACCTTGTATATTCGACCAAAGTCACTCTAACGTCCGCCTCATAGCTTCCCTATATAATTATCGATAACTCCCCCCATCCATAATGACCAAATTGCCCAACATTATCAATGAACAATTCCGGTCATGACCTTGAAGATCAAAAATAAATATATATTGCTCCCCCGTCACATATTTTTAAATAATTGAATAAATACATAAATTCAATCCTCATGTGGATGCGCGTTCATTCTCTCTTCTTCCTCCCTCCATATATTCTTAAGGGTCTCCAGCACTCTCTGAATCCCATCCAGGGACTTCCCCGCATAGAACAGCACAACGCTTAGTGTAAAAACCCATGCCAGGACAAGGCAGGTGTCCGTAGAGGGCTCCAGTCTTGTGGGCAGGGCCCATTGCTTGAAGAAGCCGTGGCCTGGTGTACGTCATGTGAGGAGATCTTTGATAGGGGGGGAAGGTTTGTGGCAAAGGCTATGAAGGCCGTAAAGGACTCCATGTTGTAGTCGCTGTGATTATAGACGCCAAAGGGCCAGTTGTTGTGAAATACGATGATGGAGGGGAGGGCAGGGATGACGAATTGGTAGAGGAGGTTCCCTGCAGGGGACGAGGAGCCGTCTATGGCGTAAAAGTCGATTGGGGGAAAGGCATGGGGCAGGGCGTTAAAATACGGGGCTGCCTGAATGCTGAATGGACAGGTTGGAGAGTAAAAAAGGACCACAGAGCATGATCCGGGTGCAGAGCGATTGTGTGGACTGCTTAGGTTGTTCACGGATTCGAAGAATGAGGCGTTGAGAAGCGTGACTGAAGTAGAGATCTCATCCAGGCCCTTCCACACGCAATTCGCCGTCTTTTTGACGTCGCGGTGGCTGCTGGGCCAGAATAGAACAATGTCTAGGCCCCAAGGACATATCCCAGGGTTTGAAATGGAGGATGTCTCTCCTGAGATTGGAGATATTAGGAAAAGAAGGACTGTACAAAGGGTTTTGAGAGAATCACGGAAGGGATTCATGATCTTTATTGATATAAATGTTGTTTAAAGGTATTTGTGGTGGACATCCTTTTAGAAGGCCTGAAATATATGGAATTATATGATGAATATGGAATGAAATTGCTTGTTAGTAATTAAAATAGAGATATTAAGAATGAAAATATTATTAATTAATTTACATACCGAACTGAAAGGATATAATGACATTTGTTTTGATACTATTATGGACACTATGCTCGTGTAGTAGTGTTATCACGCAACCTCTCACTTATTACATACTTTAAAAATGTATCGCTTTTTCATCATATAACTGAATATATGGACTTTAAACGACAATTAAATGTTTAAATTCACTGTGTGGCTTTGATACTATACATTTTAACTTTTTCAATCCTTTTTCATTGTATTCTAGGTTTTTAATAGTTTCTTATAAATATCTTTTTGTTTTCTTTTCAGCCTATGACGTAGGTATGTACATTTTGCTGATTGTACATTTTACTGCATTCATTGATATGTGATTCTTATCTCCCCTTTTTATGTAAGCATCCCTATGAAATATGTTCGTTTAATTATCTCCCCATATATATTGATTAGTTTTATATATTGTGTATGGGCTTGTTGATTATAAAGGTTGGTGGCTTGATACATTCCATAATCAGGTACTTTAAATCTTAAGCATTTCCGTTTTGTTGATAAATCAATACGATAAATATTTAATGTTAATATATGTTCACAATAAAATTTAAATTAAGGTATAGAATGTACATTTATGAAGAACAAATTTCTCATAGTTATCTCCCCAAATTTTGGCAAAGTATTTGTTTTCCTCCGGTTATTTATCTCCCCCCTATCACATATTTATTAAAAGTATAATGTAAAAAGACTTCCCTCGATACTTTTTTCGCAAGAATCAAGTAAGCATTCATTAGATAAAGACTATTAACATTCTAAAGATCTATTTCCTTCACAACAAAGACAAAATCACTCATATTTTCAATGTATTATAAGAGTACATCTACTTATTTGTACATTTATAAAAAATACTCTTATCGCATAGATATCTCCCCAAGCAATTTTATCCATTTTTTAAAGATATATATTTTTCCACAAAAGTTCAGCGCCATTCTCAATAAGCCTCTTGCTCTTCAAGGATCATTTGTAAACTAAGATGTGTTGCTAACTCTCCAAAAAAAAAAACTCCCCATCATACCTCAGTTATATCACCTACCAACGTCATTTTGTGCCTTTGACGTCAGTAAAGAAAGTGATGAAAAGGAAGAAAAGAGTAAAGCAAATTTTTTTCTGTGAAATTGGAGAAGCAATTTATTTATTACCCACACACATATATATATAATTAAATAGGATCATAACACTTAAATCCTTATTATTTCGTGTAGGAACACTATAAGGATAATAACATAATATTAATATTTAGATTACATTTTATAAAGTTTAGATCTTGTAGAAGAACAAGAAGGTATAGAAAAGAAGTAACAATGACAGTCATTGAAAGAAAAAGGTCCTTACATTCCCTCTATTCTCTCTTACCTTCTTCATCAAGAAGAAAAAATATACATGGGAGTGGGAGGATCTTAGAAATAGGAAAAAGAAGAAAAAGACAAAACCTTCTTTTTCTCCTCTCCATTGAGGTGAAATTGTTCAAGAGAAAACTGTTCTTAAGAAGAACTCTCCCTGCTCTGTTCTTTGCTGAGGTCCTGACTGACGTCACAGGGAGGTAAAGTCCCCCCAAGTCTAGGATACATACAATTAAAGCGTATAAGTAAAGTAGCGCATGCAAGGAAAAAGTATACAAAAAATTGGCCTAAATTTTGGTCATTTTCTTGAACGACAGAGTCGTTAGTCCATGAAATTACGTCAATATTCTATTTAAAACCGGTTTAAAGGGATTAAGTTTGATGATATATCAAAATAAACCGTCTCCAAATATAAATAACAAAAGGACATTTATTTTCAAAGAGCTCCGGCATCAAAGCGCCCCTTACGGACGGAAGAAGAACTAAGTTTTTGGCCAATTCCTTTTGGGAAAAAAGGCAGAATTTTATGTTATGCAGCCGCTACTTTACTTACACGCTTTACATACAATCAGAATCCATGACAAAGGCTACCTCATCAACAAAACCTTTCATGATTGACCCATAGAGATATAAAGATATAGAGAGCGGATTCCCTTCAAAGGCAGAGAAACATTTCTCCTTCAGCTGTATTCTGTGTGTCCACTATAAACAAAGTAATTTGATCTACGTCATCTTAAGTGAAAGATTTATTACTATTGGGCAATATGACGTATTCCTTTGAAGAATCCCCTAAGCCCTCTTTATATCTCTATGGCTAAAGCACCGAGTTTGGGATACATACATCGGTAGCACGGTATCGTGCTAACATTCCTCACAAACCTCTCTATTGTACTTATTATAGAAGAAGAAGGAAAAAGTATTCGTCATGCAGAGTGCTCCTACCTTGTTCTTGTTATTATTGTTTACATTGATTCATCATTGCTTGGGATCAAATTTCTCGAATGGGAGTGGACGGGTGGCATGATTCAGTCATTATATTTGCCCCGTCTCGTCTCATACTCCTCCTCAATGATCGGAGGAGGAGACGAGACGTTTGGGAGCTCCTCATCAATGTGGTCGCTCCTAGCACTGACTCGGCTCATGAATATGTTCAACGGGACTCGCAGATCCAGATTCTTCTATAATAGTACAAT
>CP045910.1:3603209-3615802 GCA_013387185.1 Caligus rogercresseyi
GAGTGGAACGGCGAGGCAGCAGCAAACTCCTGGGTACGGGTTTCGTTGATTTGTAGGATGCGGTCAAAGGCTGAAGGAGCTCACAGGAGTGTGCAGGGCCTCCCTTCCGGATGCGGTTGATGTAAATCCCCTTGTCGAGAGCCGTCGGAGACGCTAAAGCCAAAGTCTTCGTAGACTTTATCCTTGAAGAGAGTGACTTTATGGACCTCCATGGGGATGGGGCGAGAAGGAACTGAAAGGAAAGGAATATGGTAACTAAAATGGCGACGATGGCATCATAAATGGCCGATTCAAGAACAATGATAAATAGTTAGGTCTTTATAGTTATGATCCCAACCTTATGGAGGCAATTATGCTTGTAATGAAGCGATCAATGAAAACACTCAATGTGTGAATGGCCTTTATTTTCATGAAAACAAGAAGCAAAAGTAGTGAAAGACTAAGATGGCGACAATGAGTTTGGCCCGGAATTCTATGGATAATTCCCACATTTAGGATTTATCTTCTTGACCAACTAAAGGGCATATTGTTACAAATGAACCATAAGTGAAGACACTCAATGTGGGATGGATTCATTTCGTACCGTTACATATCTATAACACAGTATTCTACTGCAATAGAGTAAATGTACCATAAACATTAATCCAGCAGGTAGACGGGGTCTTAACATAGAGATAAAGATATAGAGAGCTTATTCCCTTCAATAGCAGAGAACATAGTTCATCTGTCGCCTGTGCCCAATGTAAGCAAAGTAATTTGATCTACGTCATCGTAAGTTGATCATAGAGATATAAATATTTGTTTAATTGGGCACAATGGCGCATGTCTCTAAGAATCCAATAAGCTCTCTATTTACTTAATATCGATGGGTTTTAATACCTCTAATTTGTGTTTGTATAAAAATTCAAGATCTTGACGAGTTGATCGCACAAAATCATTGATTATATTCAATTACTTTCAAATTATGTTTCAAGCTATAACATGCATAAAATAATCAAAAGTTGCAAACTCACAAGCATAATTTTTGTTTGATGCTTGAGTTCGATCGATATCAAATTTAAGGTGGCTTTGTGGAGTCTGATAATTTTATAGCCAAGAATAGATATCTGATACACCGTACGACATTCTAATATACAGGGACGACGTTTTATAAATTCTCTAGGGGCTTAAATTTTCAAGATAACATTAATTATAACAAACAATTAAGCAAGGCAAGTATTTTTTTGGCCTATAATTGAAAGAAAAACTTGTGATAAAGACAAATGAGGCAAAGATCTCCCACCACCTAATTATCTTCCAGAGACAGATTTTCAAATTTACGAAAATGTCTTTATTCTCTTTCCTTTCTATATAATATTAAAATAAACCCCACCTGGACTAGATCGTGAGAGTATTGGAGTAAGAAGGGAGACCGTGTTGATCCCTGATAGACTTCTTGGACTAGGAGATGGACTCGGAAGCGGAGGCTTCCGAGAGAGTTTGACGGAGTTGGAGCGGAGAATTGTGTTTCCGTTTATGGAGGAGTCCCGCTCGGTATTGCAATGAGTCGAGCCAACTTGAGTTTGACGTCTTCCGAAACCGAGGAAGACTGAAGGAGGGAATGACCTCGTTGAGAGACTTATCGTGGATGGGAGTGCCATTGATTTCCATGACCTGAAATAATGATTATAAAAGGAAGAGGAAAAAGGTTTTATTGCTTCTAGGAAAAAGCTCAGGAAATTTAGGAAAATAATGCTTTAGCGATGTTTGATATACCTTTGAGATGTGTCCATTGATAACGAATATTTATAAAAAAGTATATTTGAACAGAAGTAAGCCAACGCTGCTTATGGCTATGTTTTATGATGTGCTATGTAATAAAAAAACCACCTTCCGTGGTCACAACATCGGTGGCTTTTGCAGCCATTACGCCCCCTTTGTATAATTAACATAATTAATTTTACGGTGTTGAATTGTTTATCGGAACTTTAATATGTTAGAGTCCATACAATATATAATCCAATGAATGAATAACAACTGGGGATCTTATTAATGAGTCGGACATTAAACCAGTGCTTTTATCAGCTGCAGCTAGATATGCTGTTCTTGACCTCAAGATACCCTGTCCTTCAACGGATTCCTGACTCCGGGTGTCGAAAAAGTCAAATTCTTCCCATCCCTTGCCTCCATCCACCAGAAGACTATATCAACAATTTTAAAAGCATTTTAAGAAGTCTAAATGATTGTATTTTATTTCATATATTAAGTCTTGTTAAATTGTGTATATTTATGTCATCATGCCATGTTAGGAAGTTTAATGTTTTGATGTTTATAATAATAAATTTTTTATCATAGATTGTATTCTTTAGTCTAGCATGTCCATCATGTAAAAATGGTATTGTTCAGGTCCTAAGACAAATTTTAAATTATAAATTTATTTATGTGTATTTTCACGTATTTTCTTACGTTTTTTATGTATTTACTCCTTGTACATATTTTAAAATTTGAACTGTTGAATAAAAAAAAATGAATGATGGAATGGATGTTCACCATATTTTGGTATAGGTCTGTGGCTAAATCCACTATTTCTAAGGAAAAAGGGACATCTAAAACAGCATATGTGAACTTGAAGATGTTACTTATTCCCATGATATCTACTCCCCCTACAATGAGTCTACAGAATCAAATCGACCAATAGTAGATCATTAGAAGTTAAAAGTAATACCACATAATCTATTTGCTGTTGGACTGGTTCATCGGTTCGCTTAAAAAAAGATTTGACCTTTTTTATTAGTTCTGATATACCCAGTTTTGATATTCTGTACATTTCTACTCACATCAAGAGCTCCAAAAACGAATTATATTAGATACAAGCAAGGAATACATTAAAAAATAGTGCTTTTATACCTCGACAAATAAATAGTAATCAATATATCCATGTACTGACCTGATCATTAATCTGAATCGTCTTAGTCCTCTCTGCAAGCCCATTCTCCACCAGCCCCGATATAAAAATCGGTCCAGGAATATCAGCATCATCCTCCGTTGCTAGCGTAAGACCCAGAGACCCTCCATCCCGGATCAATTCAACCGTGAAGGCCACAAACTTACGCCGCATATTCTCCACCTTCCGCCCTTGAGCCTTGGGAGTCGGCGAGGAACTTTTGCATTGACTTTGATGAATGTAGTTGCTTCCAGAGAGAGCGCTATGATTATTATTATAACGCGAGGAACTCTTGCTTCGCTTATGAACACTACTGGATACGGATGATAGCGTAGAGTATGTTGGGGAAGGGATGGAAAGACATCGACTGCTTCTTGCAGAAGAAGAAAATATCCCTGGAAGGATTTCAAGCTGCACAAGCCGAGTTTCGCTCCGAATAAGCTCAGATATGTGATCGATGTCACATGCTGATCGATTCATGGCTTTACCGTTTACGGACACAGAATGTCACCAACGTGAATGCCCCCACATCGCTCCGCAAGGCTTGCTTGCTTAACGCTTTCGATGTAGACGTGTCCAGAGTCGTTGCATTTGTTGAGACCGAACCAAGGATGTCGGAGGGCTCCTTCCGTATTTCTACTAAGATTGGACGGCCCATTTCGTGCTCTGGATGGATGGCGACGTCGTATTCGACTGTGAAAACAGTGGGACCTTCCTGGCGGTAGAGGAGTGCTTGTAGCTCGGGGAGTTTCATGCCTCGGAGAGGTGTACCGTTGATGGAAAGGACGCGGTCGTGCAGGCGGAGTGTGCCTTCGCGGCCTGCACTTCCGTTGGGGGGTGACGTGCATAACTGTAAAGGGACGAACGCGGCGTGGATCATCGTGGTTTCCGCCTCTGCAAAGGAATAGAGGATGTCTGGTTTATTACAAGTCTTTATTTTCTAAAGAACTGACTTTTCGAGTGCCTACAATTTTTAATTACGTTTTCTAAAAAGTAAGCATTATATTTTACATGTGTTTCTTCCATAGAGATATAAAGATATAGAGAGTTTATTCCCTTTAATAGCAGAAAACATCGTTCAGCTGTCGCCTGTGCCCAAACTAAACAAAGTAATTATTATTACGTCATCGTAAGTTGATCATATAGATATAAATATTTGTTATATTCGGCACCAATGACGTATACGCCTCTGAAGAATCAATAAGCCCTCTATGTCTTAATTTCTCTGTGGTTTCTTCCCACCTACGTCATCAAAAATATTTAATACAATATATTTTGATGCGTCACAAATAATAATATGAATTATGGCGTTACACTATTAATGAAAAAGTGAAATAAACGAATATCACATACTTTTATCTCTATACTCGTACCTTGATTCATTGTATGTTGACTAGATGAAAAGGAATGTTCATTAATATCTAAATAAAGATTCCCTCTTTAACTTTATACCTAGTTTATTTAAACGTGTTTGCTCATGCAAATATATATGTATAGATACATTATAACCTCAATCATACTATTTATACAAATAAAAGTATTTAGCTTTAGATGCATTTTTCTAAATTTAGGAAGGATGTTAAGATTTTAGATAAATAAAAACAGATTTACATGATTTCAATATAATTTAAATATTAACAAAATCATACGTTCATAGCTTATTGTTTATCATCTCAGTAACCTCTCAATCTAACACGATATTTAACAAAAACACATCCAGGAGCTCTACCAAAAGTACTACTTTACCCTAACATATTGTCATAGCTGAGACTACCGATACAGAATAGTATTTCCGTAGGTTTTTGGCGGTAGACTTATTCTCTTAATATTTTTCTTTGATGTACTGTTGTACATATTGTCAGATTATTGATTGGTATCCGTACTTCGGCTGTTCTGGTGGTAGACTTATTCTCTCAATATTTTTCTTTGATACAAATTCAGAAAGCAGCAACTAATTTAACCAATTCTGTCGATCGTTAGCATAAATGAAGAGTTTTATTTATTTATCAGAATATTGTTTAAAAAAATTAAATCTTTCGATACAGCCTTCAATTGGTATGTTTATGAAAATCTCTTATGAGATGTATTTTTCCTACATAATCTATTTTGAATAACTATACTTCTTGTGAGGCTTTTGGTCAATCCACGTTTTCCCTATAAAAGGAAGAGTTATGCACATTCCATATTATTTGATCGATAGCAATCGTTTTTATTGTGCAGGAATCCATCACTAAGTCATATCCCTATTAGACACAAAGTAAGGAAAATTTTAAATATGGAGCTTTGACGGTTACTGTAATCCCGGGCTGCTAAGGTACTTCAATTCAATTTAAAAAAAAGCAATTTACACCCCTTCCGTTTAACAGTAAACTTTGCATGTAGACTTTATCGGTTTTTTTTCTTTTCTTTGACTAGGATCATCACAAATCCTTCCTTTCTCTCGCAACGGATAGTTTATATACATTTTTGTTTCATGAAAGGCCTCGACAAATCCTCATTCCAATGGCCAGGGGCGGAGTGGCCAGCGGGAGTACCAGGACTATTCCCGGTGGGCCGCTGGCCTTAAGAAACATAAGCGGCCGTTGACAGCCTCCCAATGGCATATTGGGGCCTGTATAAGGCCGGCGAGGGCCTAATTGTCCCGGTGGATAAATTCTTCCCACTCCGCTCCTGCCAATTGGCCCTTTTATTGATCCACAATTTTTAACTCAATTTTTAAAAGCAAATATACTTAACCATCTGGTTCCATGACATTATATTATAATAAAAATATCTACTTAGAATATTATCATTTATGTCGTAAGAAGTTTTTATGTCGTCACCGAAGTCGCCTTATTATGATTTAGTCTATTTTCCAATTGAAAAACATTTCGCAATTTTGACTTTTATCATAATAAAAATATATAAAAAATGGCTATGAATTGGAAGAAATACTTTCACAAGATATATGTTAATACACTTACATGCGGCATCTGTGTTCTGTTATATAATTATCTTCTTTTATGTGTTATTTACATTAGACAGAATCTTTGATATTCATCTCAACTTTGCGGAATGTTTATTGTACCCATAAATCACGACTTGTAATTGAGTTTGTTTACTGTTCTAGAATGTGTTTTTTATGATGAAGGACCTTTACTGAGTTTCCTTCCTGCATTCAGATCAAATATTTTTTAAAACCCTGGCTCACTAATTACAATATAGGCCTAGACGTTGATTTATTGAGAGGTACAAAGCCAATGATTGCATTTTTAAATTATTCATTAAAGATACTCTGTGTCAAGAAACGTTGTGTTAACATCATTTAGACATAGTTTGACTTACAGATTAATATTATAATTATATATAATATAATTTGAATATTTTTTTGTCATACTTAATCATATTGGGTATGATATATATACATATATATATATATATATATATATATATATATATATATATATATACATATACAGTCAACTTCGCCTAAGTCAATTCTCTCGGGACTGTGCAAAAACAATCGACTTAAGCGAAATTCGAGTTACAAATTTTGATTGCTAAGTCGAAGAAAAATTCGATATACAGGTAAGCGTGTGTGTGTGCACTCGCTCACATGCATTCGCAAATCATCGGCGAGGCAGCAGGTGGGCAAGGACACAATTTCTTTCTTTTTTAATTTTACCTCGCTTGGAGGGAGGAACATATCTTTAATATTCTCAAATTTTATATTCTCATTTGGGAATGATCACTCCATTTCAACCATCAGTGTCTGCTCCTTGTAATACACAGTATGAACGGCAGGTGCAGTGCATGCGGCTGTGTTTTGGAAAGTGAGCTCCCTCTTCGACTTATGCGAAGTTATTTTCTTGTTTATGTATGTGTTACTGTCAAAATATTTGTTCGACTTAGGCGAAATATCGATTTACAAAAATCGACTTGTACAATTTTTATTACACATATGTCAATGGAGAAAAATGGGACTTTTGATTATATTCGAGTTAGGCGACTTTTCGACTTATGCCATTTCGACTTAGGCGAAGTTGACTATATATATATATACTATATATATATATATATATATATATATATGGTTGATGGTTTTGACTGTGTCTTAACATCAATCAAAGAGACAACTAACCATTTTCAGATAAATAATACGGTAGCAGCTACAATAATTCAACTTTTCTTAATTACATTCATGAAATAAATACCGTCAATTGCCTAGCGGGAAAAACAAAGCATTTTTAAAGCTTTTATAATTCGATTTTTATGGTGGAATTCATTAAGAAACATCGATGATACTCCTTCCGTAGTGATTGAGAGGATAAAGACGGAGTCTCATACAAAGAACTGGTAGATTCACTACATCATATTCAAATGACAAATCGTTACTGCTAAGGAAACAAAGAAACATAAAAATAATATGTCACGTTACTAACCGTATAACAACCCCGAAGCTTCCATTATCTGTTTTAAGTGTGATTTGTATATACTTTGGCGTGACTTTCCGCGTGTGTGTCCGATGCCTATATGAAGGTAGGCGATACCTCACTTCCAACTGTATCCGATCCGACAAATCCAGGGTCTTTACAAGATCCCTCTGCGTCATAGTCTCTGTGCTAATCCCTTCACGGAGACAATCACGTCCCCAATGATGAGCACATCACTCCGCTGAGCCCAGCTTCCCGGAATGAGGTCCACAATCTTGGGAGAGAGACCCGTGTCCACTCCCCCGGAGACAATGACGCCCAAATGCGTTCCTGGCGCTTAATGAGCTCCACAAAGGTGAGTCCCGTGGCTGGAGAGAGCGTCTCTGAATAGTCTTCATATATGGGAGTGACATCCCGAGATCCCTTCTCCTGAGAGCAGGAGCGATGCCGGCGAGTGGTTGTGACCTGGCTGCTGCTGGACAGCTTGGGTGAGTTCCTGCGGCTCGCACGCTCTAGCGTGCCCGCTATACTCTCCCCCGTGGACTTAAGACTCTTCCAAAAACGCATGTCGGCCGGGCATCACGGGCATTGAGTTAAGTTTTGGCCTGGAAATACAAAAATATATATTCATCAGTAGAAATAGGACAATATGTTATTTTTAAACGTGATTGGACAGAAGAAAAGGAGAGGGAATTTAAAAAAAAATAGTTACCATTATGCAATGAAGTGTCATTTAACTCGCAGCTATATTGGAGTAAAGTTCAACTCAGAGAGATAAATTCAACCGTCAAATAATAATTGTTACTTCTCGTAATGAGATTGTTAGACTAAAAGTGGGCCTCGAACTATGGCATTTGGATTTTTTTGAAGTAAATTAGCAAGAGCTATTTTCCCACTATCCCTTGGGAAAATATGCTTGAAATTAAGATTTAAAAATAATTCAGGTCAAAAAGTTGTTAATAGAAGAAATTTTACAAAATAATGCTTATATCACTTAAGCCTACAAATAGTTATACTGAAAGGGTTTCATTAAATTAATGATTTAAATCCTCATGAGTATCACAAATCAGTATAATAATAATTATTATCATTTATTATAGGGGTGCGGTAGCCGTGCGTGCTAAGGCGTGTTCTCACTCTTCAATGTTGGGGCGCAGATTCGAATCCCGAGAGGGGATGGCCATTTTTGGTCTACCTCATTGATAAGATCCTAGGTTCGATAGACTAATTTAAGAATACTAGATATATCTAGTATTCCTGACTAATTTCAATGCTATAATGCTTATTATATCCTTTGGAATCAATTCTATCGAACCATATAGGCAAAAAAATAATAAATAATTAACTAATCAAACCTTCGTTAACAGTCATTAACTCTGAGTATTTGAATATTTATATCCAATAAACCTCGTGTTTCCAATGGTATCTATAACTTTCCTACCCAAAAACAGTTGGTTTAGTTATCCAATTTACATAACCTATATGCACATACTAAAGCAGAGGCGATCATAGCCTCTCACTCCTTTTTTTCATATATTTAAATTATTAAAAAATAGTCAAGGTAGTTGCGTATACCATATAACCAAAAATAAGAAGACTCTCACCGGGTAATTTTGTACAACTGTACAACTTTATTTAAAAATGCTGGTTTTTCTACTCAAACTCAAAATTAGATTAAGTTTCATACAAATTAATACTCGCATTATACTCAAATTTCTTATCAAAAGAATAGTACTAGCATATATATGTATATATATATATAATATATATATATATATATATATTAATATATATATCTAATATATAGATATATATCTATATATATATATATTATATATATATATATATATATATATTAGGGTGATTCTTATTTCACGTTTTTCGGATTTGAGAGTCGGGCTCCCCCTAGGATTTTACTTTAGTGTATAGAGATCATCTTGTGAAAGTTTGAACGAAATCGAATAATTGGAAGTACATGCTCAATGGGCCCAAAAGTTATGTAGAACTTATGTAGTAATTTTTTTTTTCGCTATTCGATTGCCCCTAATGCCTTAATTTAATGCTATTTTCAAACAATTTGCCGCAAAATGTAGGTATGCTCGCAAGGATTCCAAATCAGTTTTTATTTTTCATTTACATTCAAAATCAACGAATAATAAAGTTTCAAAATGTTCATTTTTGGGTATTTTGCATAAGAATGCCTATTTCAAAACTTAATTTTCTCGTTTGAATTTTGGATGTACATTAAAAATAAAAACTGATTTGGAATCCTTGCGAGCATACCTACATTTTGCGGCAAATTGTTTGAAAATAGCATTAAAATTAAGGACATTAGGGCAATCGAATAGCGAAAAAAAAATTACTACATAAGTTTACTACATAACTTTTGGGCCCATTGAGCATGTACTTCCAATTATTCGATTTCGTTCAAACTTTCACAAGATGATCTCTATACACTAAAGTAAAATCCTAGGGGGAGCCGACTCTCAAATCCGAAAAACGTGAAATAAGAATCACCCTAATATATATATATATATATATGTGGGGATGGATATTACTTGAAAAGTAACTTTTACAGCTCATTTAAATATTGTCTATTTCTCTCTCTCTCTCATATATATATAATATATATATATATATATTAGATATATCACTACAACTTGTCATATTAAAGGCCCAATCTGCTATTTTAGACAAATTTGTTCTAATGTACAAACATAAAAATGGCGCCCTTGCTGAACTCTCCCCGATGATCAAAACTACTAAATGTAGTTCTTAACCATTTCTTAAAATATTCATACAAACATAAGGAATAGCAATTTAAAAATGCAATAAACATAAACTAAAACAAGTAAAAATTGGTGATTATATTTCCCCCAATGTTAATCTAGTAATATTGGATATAAACATTACAGAATAATATTTATAAACCATTCGTTCCAAATGAGTTGCCAAAAAATAAAAATAAATAAAAAAAATATATATATGTATATATATATATATATATATATATATTATACTTCTACATTGATAAAATTATTTCATCTTGATTCAACGTCCTTTTACATCTAAGTTAAAATTGTGTTTATATGTATTATCTTCAAAACATAGAGGTCAGAAGTTAAGCAAAACTCTGCAGTCAAAGGCTGGAACATCTCAATGTCTAGTTACGTACTCAATTTGGTGGAGTCTTATAACTGAAGCACCCAAGTTGTTGATTCCAGTACTGATCATATTCAAATTCTGACTCATCAATAACATCAGTTACGCTTTAAAAACATTACGAAAATATATACACTCAGAGAGTGCAAACCTCCGCCGTCATGAGCCTTCCGAGGCGGATTTTCACGAATGGGGAGGCGAGTAGAGAGACGGGGGAGGGTTCCCCTAGACGGAAATTCCGAGAGGAAGACGCTCCCGGCACCCAATTTCACAGCACAGCGACATCTATCGGAAGCGAGTAGGCTAACTTGAAATATTTAGTAGTATTTAGCTCATTTGGCGCCTTAATTCTGCACTCAGAGATGCCAAAATTTAATCACTTCTTCCTTTTGGCACTTCACAACACTCCACAAAATTTCATCCAAATCCGTTCAGTACTTTTGAGTTACCTGCTGACAAACCAACAAACTAACAAACCAACAAACCAACAAACGCCAGTGAAATCAATACCTCCTTCGGCGGAGGTAACTAGAGGCATATATACACTCAGAGAGTGCAAACATCCGCCGTCATGAGCCTTCGAGGGGATTTTCCACGGACTGGGGAGGCGTAGAGAGGACGGGGGAGGGTTCCCCTAGACAGAAATTCCGAGAGGAGAACGCTCCCGGCACCCAATTTCACAGCACAGGCGACATCTATTGGCAGAGTAGGCTAACTTGAAATATTAGTAGTATTTAGCTCATTTGGCGCCTTAATTCTGCATTCATAGATGCCAAAATTTAACACTTCTTATTTTTGGCACTTCAACAATTCCACAAAATTTCATCCAAATCGTTCAGTACTTTTTGAGTTATCCTGCTGACAAACCAACAAACCAACAACTAACAAACCAACAAACTAACAAACCAACAAAACTAACAAACCAACAAACTAACAAACCAAACAAACGCCAGTGTGAAAACATACCTCCTTCGGCGGAAGGTAATAAAGGCTGTGTATAATACTATTGTCCCATTGAAA
The DNA here is from genome assembly GCA_013387185.1 of Caligus rogercresseyi. NCBI lineage: Eukaryota > Metazoa > Arthropoda > Copepoda > Siphonostomatoida > Caligidae > Caligus > Caligus rogercresseyi. The sequence continues at coordinate 3,614,727 of CP045910.1, forward strand.
AGTGAAATATTTAATTGATTAATGCATGGGTTGGCATAGAGCCAAAAGTGATCTTAGTTATTGATGGGTTCTGCATTTTGTCTCTAATTACCCATAATTACATGGCTACAAATATAATACGCCATCCACTTTGAAATGTTATTCTGTGTCGGCACAAAAATATTTTCATTCCATGTACCATCTGAATTATGTCGTACTCTTTAACGGATAACCGACTGACCTTGACTCTTTTGCCGGTTCAGAAATATTAATGTGTTGTTATTGTACTTCATACGCAAACTACTTTCGAAACATAGCCATTGTTAGTTAAATGAGCAGAACACTACATAGGAGTAGAAAAATGTTAATTTAATATAGTAATATTGGTGATGAACATTACAGAATGTAAATATTTTAAACATTCGTCCAACATGAGTGCAAAAAATATTCGTTTCTTTATTTTATTTAGATACTACCTATATATTAATATATATATGTCGCAGCAGAGATGGCGATCTTTGTAGAATCGTTGACATTCTGGTAGATTTACTATCCTTATCTCTTCAGGAGATATGACGACTTAAATATGAAGATAAAACTTAAGATGTAAAAAAATCTTTATTCGTTTTCATTTTTTTTTCTTCATTTGGTGGAAATGATTTAATTTGTGGTTCAAGAAGCAAATGCGACGCATGTTTTACATACATTGTATCTATATCACCAACCTATATAAGAATAAGTTGAAACTCATCTGAGAAGAAATCAGACATGATAAAAATAGTTTGAAAAACATCATCATACACATTTCCATATCTAAGTAGTCTTCCTCCTAAATAAATAACTCCTTGATCTTTCTAGCAGAGAAGTTGATTCTTGTGTTATGGATCACGATCGTAGTCAATCCCAGCAAAGGATACGATCGTGATCTCTACCTGGAGAGCAACGACTATACTGGGTCTCCATCTACACTGCAAAAAATTATATATATATATTCATTTTCAAAACCAGACTTACAAAAGAATAATACCTACAAAAATTATTAGTCGAAAGCAAATATTATATCGAAATAATAGAAAATAAAAGAGGAAATTTATTTT